>JAUIMM010000121.1:5025000-5315000 GCA_031769625.1 Taudactylus pleione
TGTGTGTGTGTATGGGTCCTATTACTGTGTGTGTGTGGGGGGGGTCCTATTACTGTGTGTGTGGTGGGGTCCTATTACTGTGTGTGTGTGGGGGGGTCCTATTACTGTGTGTGTGGGGGGGGGGTCCTATTACTGTGTGTGTGTGTATATGGGTCCTATTACTGTGTGTGTGTGTGGGGGGGTCCTATTACTGTGTGTGTGGGGGGGTCCTATTACTGTGTGTGTGTGTGTGTGTGTGTATATGGGTCCTATTACTGTGTGTGTGTGTGGGGGGGTCCTATTACTGTGTGTGTGGGGGGTCCTATTACTGTGTGTGTGGGGGGGGTCCTATTACTGTGTGTGTGGGGGGGTCCTATTACTGTGTGTGTGTGTGTGTGGGGGGGGTCCTATTACTGTGTGTGTGTGGGGGTCCTATTACTGTGTGTGTGTGGGTGCGTAGTAATAGATACACCAATAGATGGATCTAGACATGCCTTTTGGGCGGTGCTGGCCACACCCTCCAACACCGCGCGTATCGTTTGCTACTTCCGTAAATGATCTCCCTCAAACTACTTTTCAAAAGTAGACAAGTATGGTGTGTAGGCACCTTAAGACTTTTGAGACCCTAACTTATATATTATTCAGTGTGTTTGGCTAATGTTAGCACTTGCATTCATTCATCAAAGGAGGACACAGATCAGTAACAAATGCAGTGGGCAGATCTTGAACAATGGACACCCAATTTAAGTATGTAAACAATAATAGCAGCACAGGTTAGTGATGAAACTATTCTGTCAAACAGAGGCAGCAATTTGTGTGTAGTAAAATTAGCCTTTATATGTAACAAAATCCAAATTGTTTCAAGCGCAGATTTTAAATGAATGCATGCAATTCCCACTTATTCAGGATTTCCCAGCCTGATCATGTCAGAGCGATGATTTCTGCCTCATCCCTTGCAGTAGTAACCACATCCTGGCCTATAATAACTGTCCCAGGACCCCCGCAGAGGGCATTCACACCCACGGAAAATACATGGGGACACACGCACCCTGTGTTGGACTGCAGACTGGAAGTTCCCCCCAGTAGGAGTTTTTGGTGAGTAATGACATCTTAGCACGAGGGGTCTGACTGAAGAATGTGAAACATCTCTTACAATAACATTATTCACATCTGTGAACAGCTGGTATACTGTCTTACTTCCGCCTTTCAACCAGAATCAATGACTAAATGCACTAAGTGGAGTAGGAACCCACGGCAGAACAATGTGATATCTGGTCCTGAATCAATAATATGCAGACAGCTTAAGCCAAATTTCTAGAGGACATAACAAGAATGAGAATGAGGAATAATCGGAGTCTCTGAACGCAGAGTGACTCCTCCTCTAAGCTAGTCCTGTCAGGATTTACAACTCACAGTAGTTACATCCCGAAAGAAATAGTCAGGGATATAGCGAATTGCGATTGATTAGATCAGGGGTGGCCAAACTCGGTCCTCGAGATCTACCAACAGTTCACGTTTTCCAGGTCACCCAGCAGGTGCACAGATGTTGTCATTACTCACTGACACATTTTGAAAGATCCACAGGTGGAGCTAATTATTTCACTTGTGATTCTGTGAGGAGACCTGGAAAACGTGAACTGTTGGCAGCTCTCGAGGACAGAGTTTGACCACCCCTGGATATCAGATATAGATATAGCTAGATAATTAGAGATAGAGTATATATATATCTATATCTATCTATCTATATCTATATATCTATCTCCACACACAATACTTAGAGGATGCTAACAAATGGATGATTTAATACAGTTTAATACCAATAAAAAAATCCCAATAAAAAAACCACAATTGAGATACCACTGAAAAGTTTCAGCCGACAGATTTTGACATTGAAGAATTCTTCTGATGTGGTCACCAGGGTTCTTATTCAATGTGTGAGATGTCCATTTGGTTCTGTGAACATACCCTCTCACCAAAGAAATCACCCAATCCAGGAAAAATGGTAGGAACACTAATAGATGGTGTAGTCAACCAGAATCGGCTGTGGACACAGCAAATATTACGATATCTCGGGGAAGCTTAAAAAGTTCTTTAAATGTGGACCAAGAGCTGTTATTTTTTTCCTACCATTTTCCCTGGATTTGTAGCCCTGATGAAGTCCGTGAGAAGGACAAAACACATAAGGTCGGGGTGCCGCTTATAACGTCCATGTTTATGTTCAGCCTTGGAATCCAAAAATCAAAGGGATAATCACCAGGCTATCTTTATACCTTCATATTGGTGTTAACAACGATACCTCTTTTTATACATTTGATGTAAGCAATTGCTTTTAATGCTAGTTTTTAACATTTAATCAAGAATAAAATTATTCTGGATGTACTAATATTTGGCCATTGGCCACATTGTTGTGTGATTTCTTTGGTGAGAGGGTATGTTCACAGAACCAAGTGGACATCTCACACATTGAATAAGAACCTTGGTGGCCATATCAGAAGAATTCTTCAATGCCAACTTCTGTCAGCTGAAAGTTTTAATATATATATATTACATACATACACACATATATACACACACTGCAGTCAGAATGCCCAGCACATATTCTCTCTGGCACCTATTATCTCCCATGCTGTAAATGACTGTGTACTCTGTATGTTAGTAGCCCCGAGATCTGCCAGCTTATCTCTAGTTGCTAGAACAATATATACAATGCATCTCTACAGCTCAGAGCAATTCTTTAATTGGCTGCTAAGGATTTTTGTTTGCATTCTGCAGGAAGCAGGCTTCCACGTGATAGATTTATACTTATTACTATAGATAGGAATAATGTTAATATTAATGACAGAGAAGATACATTCAGAGTGTATTTTGTGGGAGAATTTAGATATCACAGAGGCATCTCTGAAGGAAAAAATATATTGTAATCACGGAAACAAACTCCATGGTGCTCAGACAACGGTTTCTTCACCCCCTGTATTCCTGTTGCATTGCACTTACCTGCCCATAGTCAGTGGTGAATAGGACGTCTCCATCGCTGCAGGAGGTGACAGTTGCTGGGACCAAGCTGCCATTTACGACGAGCCACACGCGGCTTCCCTAGAACACAACAGAAAAGGAGATTAATAATAGCAGGTGAAGACAGCGAATCTCCTGAGGTGGTCTTGAAGCACTGGCTACCTGCTAAGAATGTTATAGGGCCCTGCCACAGAAATTACCATTATATACAGCTGACCCAATCAGGGAAACGCTAGCATGTGGGAGGCTGCATCATTGAGAGATACAAATTCTGAGACCATTTTATTTCCTAGGACATACAGCTCATATCAGCTCAGCGACACAACAGCTTAAAGGATTGGCACAGAGGGCAGAAAATGTGCCCTGTGGGCAGAAAATGCCCAATCCAATAAAGGTGTCATGGCAGGGTGGCAAAATTTAGCCAGGACAACGGGCACAAGAATGCAAATACTTTTCCCCTTTAAGACACAGTTAGAATGATTGCATCCTCTAGGGACTGACTGACAGGATGATGGACAGCTTGTCACAGGCACACAGATCCAGTGAGAACCCAGAGTTAATGGGAAATAATGCTTTTACAGTATCTTTCAGCTCCTGAGCGTGTGGCAATCTTGCAGAAAACTGCACACTACACGTGATTTATTTAAAACGGCTTATGTCATACACCAAATACATTCAACCCCTTCTGCTTAGCTCCTTAGACAAATCATCAAGTTGTACTCATTACACTCAATGCAATTAAAGGGTTCCAGCTGAGGTAGCCATATTCTGCCTCATGTGAGGTCACTAGTTCTTAGTGTACAGACAGTGACATTATGCGAGTAACTGAAAGCTGCCAGTAATAGCCTCAGTGATTATGCTGCTTCCCAGTGAATGGATAGGCTACATTTTCATGAATATGGATAAAGCCCATAGAACTGCTGCCCCCAAGAAGATTAATGTGCAAGCTCCTTTTTTATATTGCAGTGTTAAAAAATACATCAGGCAGACCCCACCCCCCAATCCCCTCAGACAGCTCTGCATAAGTACCTGTCATTCCTACACATCCCTCCAAAAATAAAAATTTTATTACAAATAGTCATCGCACGAGCCTGGCACAGGCCCCAGTTTGTCATCTCCATCAAGTTCCCCCCAAGAGGCCAGTTCTATGTATGAGCCTATGTGGAATTATCACAGATATTAGACTAATGCACCTGCACATGCCACCACAGAGGTCTATGAAAAGTGGCTGCTTAGCACTACATAAAAATAGACTGATAAATAAGGATGCTGAGGTGACCTACAGTAAAAGGCACAACCACCTGCAGAAGCAACAGTGTCATTTAATTTATGATATTTTACATTTGTTTGTATTATGATCCCATCTATGTACAGCACTATGTAATACATATGTTAGCACTTTCTAAATAAAGATATTAATATCAACAATAATAGTATTTTATATTACATGTTTATGATAGATTATTACTAATTGTGGATTTCTTTATGTACAGGTTGCTGTTTTACAAAATCACTATATTATGAATTAATAGTGTAGGCTTGCGGGGAAAAAAAAATCCCAGAAGTCCGTCTTGATTTCCTCACTGAGCCCTTCCCTGTTGGTGTACTTGGTATTTCACAATGGAAGTGGATAGATCCCCTTCAGTTTTTGTACCCGGACGTCATCAGCTACTATCCAACGTCATTCCCTACTACCCACATGGAAATAGAGGGGGAATATAAGGCTGTGGCAAGCAAAGAGAGCCACTGGGCCCGAAGTCTTGCGAGCGAAGAGAAGTTTTTTTTTTGGTGGACTGTATGGGCATGGAAACGCACTTCCACCCTCACTGTACGTCACTTCTGAAGGAAAAATATACCTTTCCATTCACAATCCTAAGTATACATGTTAATGAAAAAAAAAAGGAGTTGATTTCCATCTTTGCATAACCTATAAGACTAATAAAAGCATACATAACTCCTCCTGTCAGGAAACACACTAACAATTTAACACCTTCTAGGTGTCCTGCGGCAAGTAAATTGGTGACAACACTCCTGAAACTCCCCAAACACACAGTCTTAAATTGCATTCCTCTGTATGACCCCTCCCCAAACATCGAAGACAGATGGTTTAGTACTTGGATGTGATCTAATTATTCTCTATTAATAGGGTGTCGGAACCACAGACAGAGCTACTGGGAGGAAGCAGGGTGGAAGGTCTAATCAAGCAGAAATTGTGCTCCAGGCTGAGGGACTGTAATGAATAACCCAGTCTCAAGCACTGCAGGGGGGGCTGGTACAGGCTGGAAAGCTGCAGGCAGGTACACAGACATGGCTGGAGGGAAAGGGTGGGGGGAGCAGAGGGAAATACAGGAGACATTTGCACACAGACCTTTTCTAGATGCTTTTCAACAGTCCCTTCTTATTTCAGACAATAAAATTAAAAACTATTAAACAAAGATAATAAATTGTAAGCTTTGCAATATGGCAAGATGCTAGACAGATCAGTCTTACGCTGTGTGTGAACTACAACAGTGTGTGCAGTGTCATTGCGTTAAATGTCTGCATATGCACAAAGATCGCATGCAATCCTGTGCAGATTGGCATGATAATGGAATTTATGCCCGTCTGTACCTGGAGATGCAGTACAAGGGAGAGAATGGGTGTGTTGACACAATTGTTAAAGGATGTAGACTCATGGGTGTAGATATAGTGAGTGCCATCGCTATGGGTCCCAGAAGGTTAAGGGGCCCCGGACTTAGGTCACACAATTGTTCACTATGTTCCCGGTATTGCCTGCTAAGCAACTGGGTCAGGCCCGTTGTCTGGCATGATAAAGTGGACCATACTTTCCTACACTCCCGGAAGTCTCGGGAGGCTCCCGATTTTTTGGGTAGCCCCCCCGTACCCCTGAAAGTGTAGGCAGATCTCCCTCATCTTGTCCACTTCCTAGTGAAGTGGGCAGGATGAGGAGATTTTACAGAGAATTCACGGGTCCAGAGAGGGCGTGGCTAAATGATGAGAATTGCATAATTTAGCCCCGCCCCTTCTCGTTGACCTTTCCCTGTGATGGGGCGGGGCCTAATGAAGTCTACAGATAATCTGACAAAATAGTTCATAAAATCGTTTGTAACAAAATCGTTGTGTGTATGCAGCTTTAGGCTTCTTAATGTGTGACATTCTATTTTCAGTGAGCGGTGTATGTATTGGATGTTAAGGGGGTATAGTTTATGTTATAGTGTACTGGGGACACTGTAATGGGGCATAATATGAACTGGAGGGCAGTTTAAGGTTATATAATATGAACTGAAGGTACTATCGTGTGGCATAAAATGACCCAGGGCACTTTATTGTGATATAATCAGAACTGGGGACAAGGTAAAGCAGTACAATATGAACTGGAGGGTACTGTAACGTGGCACGATATGAACTGGAGGCACTACAGTATGGCATAATATGAACTGGGGCAGTACAATGTGGCATAAAATGAGCTGGGGCAGTACGATATGGCATAATATGAATTGGGAACACTTCAATGTGGAATCCTTTGCACTGGGAACACTGTTGCATAATGTGAACTGGGGCACTGTGTGATGTAATGTGTACTGGCAGCAATACAATGTGGCATAAAATAAAGTTGAGCACTACCATGGGGTATACAATTAACTTGGGCACTACTATGGGACATAAAATAAGCAATCAATGTATAGAGAGGTGTCTTTCTAGAAGCATTGGGGCAGGGGCCCTTCAAAATGTTACTATGGTGCCTAAAAAGTTCCAACTAGGCCCCTGTGTAGATGCATACACACCTGAGACACCTGTATTATTTGTGAAGCCAGTGTCAAAAATTAAATAATGCCTTGTACTGATCCTAACAATTTAAAAGATACATGGCTGAAAGAATATAGAAGTGCGTCATACACAACTAAGACACGTGGGGTACTCATATTATTTAATAAATCCCTTAATTATAATATTTTGGAGGAAAAGGTAGATTGGAGATATTTATTATTGAAAGTAAAAATTAATGATGAAACTTTCACCTTGGCCAACATCTATGCACCTACAGGTCCCAATGCAGAATTTTTCTCCAATTTATATACTACTCTACTATCCTGGGTGGATGGTCCTTTGATTTTGGGAGGAGACCTCGATGTAGTGTTGGATCCCTATCTGGATGTCTCGGGTGGCCCCAGGTGTGGGAGGGGGAACCAGTCTACTCCGTCTACTGCTGCTTTGTTAATAGATTCTTTGAATTTGATTGATCCATGGAGACATCTTCACCCGGTTTCCAGGGAATACTCTTTCTTTTCGCATCCTCATAAATGTTTCTCTAGACTGGATTATTGGTTAACATCAAATATCTTGTTACACAGAGTAGTGGATGCAAATATTGAATATATACTAATTTCTGATCACGCACCTGTTAAACTACGGTTACAATTAGATGTCCCAAAGCTTTCACCCTATAACTGGCGCTTTCCTGACTATTTGGCCTCCTCAGTAGATTTCCAAAATTATATATAGCAGACATTTCTCAATTATACCACTGATAACCAGGTACATATTGAAGATATAAATCTCTTTTCGCAGGTATCAAAACCGGTCCTAAGAGGTCATTTGATATCATATGTCGCGTCCAAAAAAACAATTACTGCAAAGATTTTCCCAGGCTGCTACAGTAGTATCTGCTAAATACCCGGCCCTCTTGATAAACCCCTCGGAATCCAATAGATTATCCTACAAGGATGCCAAAGCTGTCTATGATACTCTATGTGAAGAACAGGCCCGACTAGATCTCACCTACCGTAAGAACAAATATTTTAGATGGGGCAACCGCCCTGGTAAATTACTAGCAAATTTGGTGAAATCTACGTCAGCACCTAAACCTATTTCCTCCATTAGAACTGACCTGAGAAATCTTTGCTCTAAACCAGAGCAGATCAGTGAGACTTTTTTCAAATATTTTGAGTCATTTTATAGGAGGTCTCCGGATCACCCTTCTTTGGGTGATAATTTCCTAGAGAAGGCTGGTTTGTCAAAAATCACTGATGAAGATAGGGAAACATTAACAGCTCAAGTTACAGATCAAGAAATTACACAGATTATAAAAACTCTCCCTACGGAAAAGACACCAGGCCCAGACGGCTTATCTGCAGCCTATTATAAACACCTTTCCCCACAAATTCTTCCTCATCTCTGCAATCGATTTAATGCTATTATTAAGGGTGGACCTGCCCCACATGATTTCAATACCGCACAAATTATTTTGATTCCTAAACGAAATGAAGATCCCGCACTGGTCTCTTCATATAGACCGATTTCTCTATTGAACCAAGATATACAAATATTTACTAAATTACTGGCCATGAGACTGCAATCGATTTTTCCAAAAATATTACACCCTGCCCAGACGGGTTTCCTCAAAAATCGTCACTCGGTACATAATGTAAGAACTCTTATTGCAGCCATGATTAAAACCCATCAAGGACGAGAGAAGGGCAATATAGTTATTAGTTGCGACGCGGACAAAGCTTTTGACAGGGTTTCTTGGGCACATTTAAATAGAATTTTTTCCCATCAAAACTTTGGCTCAAAATGTATCCATATCTTTAACACTATATATCATACACCGAGAGCTTTTCTAACTGTCAACAATCTAAATACTAAACCCTTTACACGTTTTCGCGGTACGAGACAGGGCTGCCCACTCTCGCCATTGCTATTTGATTTGGCACTGGACCCCCTTATCAGATCCTTTTTCAATGAAACTAGATGGAAAGGTATTCAACTAGCGCAAATGGAAATCAAATGTTCTGCATTTGCAGATGATCTATTGCTATACTTTGCGGACCCACACTTATCAATACCATATTTGATGAGTCTATTTGACTCTTTTGAATTGATATCCGGATTTAAAATCAATTGCACAAAAACTGTAGCTTTGGCCTTTTTTCCGGAGGCTAAATTAGGCTGGGGAGATCAATTTCCTTTCAAATGGGCTACCGAGGATTAAATCACTTACTTGGGTATCAAGATACCATTACACCCCACCAAACTATATGATACCAATTTCTTTCCCCTTTTATCGCGGACTATATCGGATTTTAATAGATGGTCACATCTTCCTTTATCCTACCTGGGCAGATGTCATTTGTACAAAATGATTTGTTTTCCTAGATTTCTCTATGTTTTACAAATGCTCCCAATAATACCATCCAAATCAGACCTAGTCATTTTAAACAGAGCCCTGACAAAATTTTTATGGGCAGGTAAACGCCCGAGAATATCGTTGTTTAAATTGCAACAAAAACGGGACCTGGGAGGTATTAATCTGCCATGTCTCCGCACCTATGCTTTGGCGGCAAACTATAGAGGAGCACTTGATTGGATAGGAGGCTCTGATGTTTATACGAAGCGAGATATAGAACAGGCCTTTATCCCTGATCGTAACCTGATCTCCTTGTTGCACACCCCCTCAATATCTTTCCCAGTCTCGATAAAGGAAAATCTCCTAATACAGTCCACGTGTATGGCGTGGAGATTAACTAGATCTAGTTTGAAGGTGTCAAAATCTAACTCATTATTTTTACCACTGTGGGGTAACCCAAATTTCATTCCAAATGTAACCTCATCAATCTTTAAGGTGTGGCACACGGCAGGATTATGCTCGGTTTATCAGTTCCTAAATATTGATGATCTCTCCCCTATTTCTCGCTCACAGCTACAAGATAAATTCCCTCTTCTTCCAATACCACTATTTCCCTTCTTACAAGCCGTGAGTTACGCTCAAAAAGTATCACAAGGCTTAAAGCCAGATCAACTTTGCTCCCTAGACAGAATGTTGTTTTTTTAAACCTAAAGACCCCTTCTCCACCTCATCCATTTATGCACATTCTACTCTAAATTTAGAAACTGGTTTGACAGGATTAATAAAATGGAAGTTAGATTTTCCTGACTTTTCCATGACAGGTATTCTAGAGGTCTATATAAAACTCAGTAAAATTTTGTCCTCATCCTCCTACACCGAAATGCACCAGAAAATCTTACACAGAGCATACTTCACCCCAAAATTAAAATTTATTATTGGACACGCAGTAAATTCCAACTGCTACAAATGTGGTGCTCCAGAGGCAGATATTATGCACTGCTTTTGGTATTGCCCTCAGATTCAAGTGTTCCGGAAGTTCCTTCAGGATTATATTGTTAACTGTTTGAAGATTAGGTTTAAAATAACTAAAGAATGGTTCTTTTGGGGAATTTACTCCATTGGAAGTAGTGATGGTCTGACTAAGGGCAACCGCATTTTACTTATTAAATTGGCAGCAGCTGCTAAAAAGGTCATTTTATCGCAATGGATCTCAACTGATCCACTTCCCGTAAATTTATTCTACACCAAATATTCTTTTTTATTTTATATGGATTGGACAGAAGTTTCTTTACATAAAGAAAAACAGACGGAAATCTTTTTTGAAACATGGCTCCCCTGTGTTCATACAGTTTTGGATATATTAAAATAAGCATTAAGACGGTGCTTTGGTTCAACAGAATGGTATCAATTGGAAGTTCTGGGTTCAGGAATACCTTTCTAAATGATGCGGTTGGCCTTATGACCAAATTTCCAAGTTTCATATATGGGACTCATATCTGTTTACACTCCCATTTCTGCTGTATATCTTAGTGATATTTATTTGTTTGTATGTTATTGGATATTTTATATCAAATATTTGTATCTGACATTGTATTTTGTTCTTTTTGTCAATCTGTCAATAAAAATTGTTTAAAAAAAAAAAAAAATTAAATTATGCTAGTAGTATTCATCAGAACCAGCATACCACTTGTAATTGGCTGCTTGCGAATGAGAGGCTGATGCCAATAGGTGCTTTCATTGTTGATCAGGCATACACTATGGGGGGAATTCAATTCAGCGAGATGTTGAATAGCGACGAGAGGGAGCTCCCAAAGCTATTCAATACACCGCATTGTTTGGGCGGGCTAAGGATTTCTTCTCGCACCACCCTGGGGATGCGAGGAGAAATCCGACCAAAGTGCCGCTTTGGTCCCAGCACTTTGGTCAGAAAATGGCGGTTACCGCGCCTTAACAAGGGTGTTAAGGCGCGATAACCGGCATTCTCTGAACACACAGCGCACGGAATTGAGTAGCTCCGGGAGCTCGCTCCCGGCACTATTCAATTCGCGTTGAATTGAATTCCCCCCTATATTATGTTTGTGCAAGTACATTTTACCAAATATTTGGGATTTTATTTTACAGACTTGATGCAAAGTTACATTGGATATACTACAGAGGTTTGTATTCTCAGATCTTATTGCAGTCCAAATACGTATTTTACAAGCATAAAAATGGGTATAGAAACATGACTAAGTATTTGTGACACATAGCTGACTCCTATGTGGGTGCTGCTGCAGCCACTGACCATGTATATGCAGTAATATGGGGATAAAGGAGCACACAATATTTTTATTTTAAAATTGGCTCCTATGACGACGTATGCCCAATGTAAATTGGGCACAGATTTTTATGCAATAGATGCAACACATATACATACTGTACACAACTGCAGCTTTTTTAAGAAGCACAATTTACAATTGAGATTTAGACCGGGGATGGACATTGGAATCCAATGGTTATCAACCATTGATGTTCCCTATCCAATGGAAGTACCCTTTTCATAAAATTGCGGGTAACCAGCCATCGGATGCAGCTTTCGATACCCATCCAATGGCTGTCACGTTTTTTTTCAGCTGCGGACACCCAGAAATGTGTGCATGCGTGAAGCTCCAAATGCTTCTACACATGTTCACATAGTAACCATCGATTGTTAGACCTTCAAATGATTTTGATGAGAAAGCTGTTAGCATTCGCATCACTTGATTTGACGTCAGAAGCCTGGCAACCATTCCATGACGGGCTTTTAATGTCCATCCCTAATTTGGGCACAATTGCATCCTGCTCTGCATAAGGCCCATTTTGCACAGTTACTAATTGTGATTAATTTACAAAGGAATGGTAATGTCCTCCTATTTCAGCATTGACCAAAACCACAGAGCAATTCCACTACTTCTGCATACAAGATGCAATTCTCAGCTATCACAATTCTCCTGGACTTACAAATTAAGGGCCTGATTCAGAGCCACTCGTAAGCGGCAGCTCGTTCGCTCCGAGCGATGTTTGCCCAACTGCGCATGTGTACGGATCGTTATACGCATGCGCGAACCAGTCAGTGCGGCCGAAATTCATGTGCTCGCAAAATAGCGAATGCCTGATAATTTTAGTGACAGGTTGAGGCGTATGTGGGTGGTAACAGGGGAAGGTGCTTGAAAACGGGGAGTGGAGATCCGATCGCAGGCGTGCTTAAAGGTCAAAACGGGCGTTTTATGGGTGTACATATTTAAAACAGCAGCGTCATTGACCACGTCACTGGGTTTTTTTTAAGCCAGAACTGCTCGCAAAATTGTGGTAGCAAAAACCAACCACAAGAATAGCGAGCAGTTCATACGCTGGTCGATGTACTCGATTAATCTAATAAATAGCGGACATGACGTAGGATGCGAGCGGCCAGGGGGCGTACTTTCCCAAAAAACGACCACAAGTTTTGTTCGCTCGTTCAGACCTAGAGGCGTGAACAGACCGCAAAGAGCGAACGGTTCATTTGAATAGCCACCCCTATTTTCAGGACGAGCGAGCGCCAATTGCGTCCGGCTCTGAATCAGGCCCTAAGATCTCCTAGGGATGAGCACTGAAAGCTGTACCATCGATGGTGTTAAACCAAGGTTAGAAACCATCAATGATTTAGCCATCGTTGGCTCTGTGCTGCGAATGCGCAGACCTCGACCATCAGACCGGCGCCACCAATGTTTTCTGAACATCTAGCGCTGCCATCAATGTGAACCCAGTTACCATCGGCCATCGATGGTTGTGATCTATCAATGGTCGATGGCCATCCCTTTCCCTTTCTCTGCATCCCTGTACACACTCCTAATTGCAGTTCCCATGCACACAGAGATGGATACAGCACTTTCAACAAATAGAAGGTTCACAGCAGTCTTGTTAAAAAATTTTGTATTATAGTTATAAATCCGATTGACTTGTCAGTGTCACTGCATCTCTCCTGCTGCGGATCACAGTATACGCTAAACATCATCAAGAATTCCCCTTTTCTGTGGAGATCCAGTCTACACCACAGTGCAATTTCACTTGTATACAGGCCATAACCCAATGCTAAGCACAAAAGGAACATAACGAGAACTATGGGCCTGATCAAAGATGGATGCCATGGTGGTATTTACGCAGAACAGGCAATTGTTGCTGAGAACGCATCTGCGCAGCGATTGTTTTGCGATTACATTCGTGTAGAGAAACCATTTGTAAAGTGAGTGACAGGCAGTCAGCGTTTGGGGGTGGTAATGAGGGGGTGGTTAGAAGAACGCAGCAATGTCTGACTGCTTAAATGCCATTACATGGGCGTGCAATAATTATTCATTACGTTCTCCTGTGCAGCATGAGAACGCTCTGCGTGTCAGGAGAGCTGCAGTGTTTGCAGCTGGACAGACTTGCCACATATGCAGCATGGCTGCCCGGTCTGCGTCAACATTACCGATGTTTACGCCGTTGCACATCGTAGTACGGATATGAGAAGGCAGCAGTGAGCGTCCCTATGCTCGGCAGTGCTTTGGAAGGCATTAGCATATTTTTACAACTGCGATCCATTAGAGAATGCAGTTGCGATTGCATTACCATCCGTCTCTAAATCAGGCCCTGTGTCTGGAACTTAAGGAGCCCATTTGTCATCTAATACCGCAGTGATAAGAAACTGTTACAAATCACAATGTATCAATTAAATCTTGCAGATCAAGCAACTGCACGACAATCTGCTTTCTCAACAATACAAACCCTGAACGGTAATGGTGGGTACACACTGGGCGATATTACTGAGCGACTGCACGATTACGACGTAATCGTGCAATCGCTCAGTAATCGTGCACAAATCGTGCACTTTTATGTCGGAAACGACCAGCGATGCGCACTCCCGCTGGTTGCTTCCGACATTGTCCATCGCCTGAACATGCAGCACAATCTGACGATGTCGTCAGGTTGCTGCATGTTCGGGAATGGGGGAAGAGAGCCCGGCGCTGAACGATATCGTTAATGATATCGTTCAGCGGCTGTGCTCAATGTCAGGAACGACACTGAGCACAGCCTGCCGGGGACACACTACACGATATCGCTCAGGGAGCATATCGTGTAGTGTGTACGCACCTTTAGTGTTAATTTATCAGGGGATATATAGCCTATGTGAACCAGCTAGGCGGTTTACACATGCCTACTTAAAAGTGAAAGCCCAGGCTTCAGCTTTCAGTCCAACTAATAATAAAATACTAGTATATATAATATTCCATCGACGAGGATATATAATATTGCAATGGCTGTGCTGCATGGCAGATGCAATATATCTGAAAGAAATGTCTTTCACATCTGCTTGTAGGTAAACGCGACAGACCAACCCACAGGAACCAGCGATAAGGACATCACAGCTGGTTCTTCTGGACAGACATCGGGCGGCCGATAGGTAAAGGTGTATGCACAAGGTCGTTTGCGCATATCCTTGCCAAATCATTAGACTGGTCAGTAGATCTAACGATATGTGTGTACCCACATACCAGTGCACGTTTTCAAGATATCTTTAGGAATAACTGTGCTAGTCAAATAACATACCTATGCTCCAGCCACATAGGGAAAACAGTCAAGCTAGGTACACACTATACAATTATTGGGCAGATTTGCCAATAATCGGGTGATTGGCCTGTTTTATCGTGTAGTGTGTAGGCGTGAGTGGTCAATAAAAGTTTAAAAAAATGGCCACAAACGCTCTCCTTCTATTATGAAATCGGTCAGTTTTGGCAGATGAAATCGGCTTAAAAAAGGTCCTGATATCATGTGGGTATTCTCGATAATCTGAGCATATTTCCTTTTTTTTCCCCCTCATCATCCTTGTGAGCGGACATATGCAAATTATTGATTCACGAACCAAAAAAATGGCCCGATTTTGCAACTTAAATTGTATAGTGTGTGCTGCCGATATTGCGGCCGCCCACTGGCAGAAATATTGTGCCGGCTGTCAGTTTGACTGAAAAAAACGCATAGTGTGCAGCTAGCGTTAGGGTTCAATGACCAGGTTTGAGAAACACTGCACTATAGCAAGTGTGTGACAGGCAAGGCCGTAACTATGGGTTTTCCAGCTTTCCAGTCATGCAGGGCTCTGTGGGCGGTACCATCACTGCCCCATAGCTCCTGCATCTGGCTAGCAGGGTTCCTGGAACGGCATCCTGTCGCCAGTATCACTACTGCAGTGCTTTGGGCGCTCTAGGCAGCACTGGTGACAGGCAAATTCAAAAATGTATTCTAAATTGTTTTGTGTATACCTTGTCACCTACTCACAAGGAGGGGGCCATTGTTGGGGGCTGATGTAATATTAATGATTTGCAGTCAGGGGCGTAACTAGACCTAGGGTGGCCCCATAGCAACATTTTCATGGGCCCCCCTAGATCCATATACTGTAAAATAAAAGTACAGCTTTTCATAGCATGGCCATGATAGCTAACGCTATTTCCATATTCAGCCACTGCAGTCTATGGACTTTAGTATTGCAGGAGATAGACCTGCATATCTCTGTCTTACAAACTGTACTGTGCATGCATGCCCAGTACAAACCTCTCCTTCCCCGAAGCGGTAAACAAGCAGAGAAGCAGCTTTAAATGGGGAAAGCCACACGACTATGATGATCGTAAGTAGCCATGTTAATTAACAGTAAGTCCCCAGTCTCCTAGTCACATTGGATGCACTACCTGTTTGTTGCATGCTGGACTGTCAGTCCCAGGGGGAGGAGCTCTCCCACGGGAATTGTCAGTCCGGATTGCAGTTAACAGAAAGAAGCCCCTTATGTATTTATTACGCCAGCACTTCCAGGCTTTTAGGTGCTGCAGCCTAGGCAGTCCCTAGAACCAGGGTTTTGTGTTCATGCACATTTTTTCCATACATTTCCTATTAGATTGTTCACGCATGAGCAATGGATCTACATATCTGCTCCCCGAAATGAACTGCAGCCAGGCAGCCCCTTCTCCATAATGTAGGAGCCACCACTGTAAATGGTATCACTGCTAAGAGCGACAATAGCAGATGTTAATGTTGCAAAAAATGCCAAATAGGCCTTTGATCACAATCCATTTCTACTGTGTTTACATGCTACCTTTTAATACTGTAAATCTTAAATTGAATTTCATAGGGAAGAACAAAGTACTGCATCCAATATATACTCTCAAGCAGTCCCTGCATTCCAAAAACTCTTTACTACTCCTTCTATCAAGGTCTTCCTAATCTTAAATATTTAAAGGCCTTTTCATCAAGGCAAATGTGTCCATAATACATGCAGACACTGTAGTTTTAAATAACGGACCCACTGCGGCATAGTATGGAGACTTAAACAGATGTTAGCCCGCTGAGCCCCTCTTGTTACGGGAAAGAGGGCCAAATTGCGAAGAGAAGTCCATTCGTATCCCTCCACCTCCTCTGGCTTTCGCTGTACACGTATGACCTAACCATGCATGCACAGAAAAACTGTCTGGCAGTGTAAACTATAGATGCTAGGATTAGTATTAGATGCTAGTATTAGTGGTGAAAGTGGAAGTGTTAGGGTTTAGCATGATTGATGCTCCTCAGAGCAGGTGTCCCAGCACCAGAGTAATACTGAATTGATCTAGTTGATTGGTATCTGTTGCCACAAATCACGGTAAGTAACATACATAATTCCATCAGAAATAGTAGAATTATTAATACGCTGTGTTCAAACTAACAAATTGGATAATGTTCTGCTCAGGTTCATGGGCAATTTGGTCACAAACAACAGTATGTATGGGCCCAAACAGACCACACTCTGCTCAACATCTGTTCGAGATCTATCAGATGTCAGACGGGATGGATAGAAAATGATGGTGACTACTCTGACCATGTAAATAGTTAAAGTCCAACTGCAGTAATTTGTATATGTTGAATGCAGCCATATGGCCAGGTCATTCAGAATTGATCAACAACATATGGTGGAGTCTGGGTCAGACTTTATATGACCAGCTTTATAATAAGCACAAAGTCCATAAGACCATGTAGATTAATATGGTGTAAAAAGTATTTGTTTATTTTACTTGGCTATGAAGACTTTCATTGGCTATGAAGAGTTTCATAGCCAATAGTTTTTCAGAGGTGAAAATTCTTTAACTATTTTTAAACTGTAATACAATAAAAGTTATAGCTTAAAAACGTTTTAGAATCTCAATTGCAAAATATCAGCTACAATATTGTGTTATGGTGTCAGCAATAGGCACTGTGCGTAAGTAACCTTTTAATGATTTGCTTTCTTGCACTCTCTTCCTTGTGAAACTAAACTAAAGGCTTTGCTGATATTGAGTTTGAGAAGCATTTATCAACATACTGAAGGCATCAGGCTATATTATAAGATTTATGGTGCAGATGCTGAGGCATTTTCTTTGCTCTACAATGAGTTTGTTATGGTCTCCTCAGATAAATTTCCTCCTTCACTGAACAGCAAAAATCATTTTAGTCACAGTTGCAGGAAATTCTTCTCCATTCGTCCCTTGTAGAAACAACCACATTACTTTAGTCCTGAATCCACATTAGGAAAAATCAGCCAGCATATGCCAGAAATAATTGCCATAACAGTCAATGGCTGAAA
The DNA here is from genome assembly GCA_031769625.1 of Taudactylus pleione. Lineage (NCBI taxonomy): Eukaryota > Metazoa > Chordata > Amphibia > Anura > Myobatrachidae > Taudactylus > Taudactylus pleione. Next base: position 5,042,730 of record JAUIMM010000121.1, read on the forward strand.
AATTAAGGTCTTGGGACTTTTATGCTAACAAAAGGCCAGGTTCTAAGTGTTTCACTTTAGGAGAAAGTGTACACCTTCTAAAAGTGCACCCATAACCTTGTCACAATGGTGGTAGCCTATTTACTAAGGACTAGTTAAGTTAAATAACTGAGGCAGAGGCAGCATGGAGAGGTACAACTGGCCTTCTTTTCCCCTTGTGCTTGAATTCGTTCTGTAAAGTCTGATGAAACCACATCCACTTTAATTCAAATATTAGATACAATAACAACATTACCCACCTTATCTGGGCAAACTGTTTAAGTTCACCACATTAAAACCATCAGACGTAAGCTCGAGAACCAATTGCAAGCTGCCATCTGTGCGACTACAGCTTCTGATTGGCCCTCCTGCTAACCCCAACCTCTCTCTCTCTCTTCCCACAGCATGACACAGCCCAGGTTTATGGTTGGGACTGTGAGATAAACCAGGGAGCCCCAGAACAACAATTCCAGTGAACAGCATCCTAGTTAGCAGTGCCAATTCTTCAACCTACCTGGGAGTAATGATTTCTTTTTTACGCAATCTACTTTTATTTAACGACAAAATACAAGCAACTAATAAAGTAACAGCAAGAAACACTGACGTCAAATAATTAAGAGTTGTGAACGTGTAGACAAAAGGTAGCATCACATAAACGGAGAGCTCATAAGGCCGAATGCAAGTAAACTGTAATACGGAGCAGCAAAGAACTGATAAACGGAGATGGAGAGTAACCTTGAAGAGGGGAAAGGAGACAGAAAAAGAAGAGAGAGGTAGAGATGAGAAATTAGAAGGCAAGGAGAGGGGAATTAGAATCATAACATGTAAGAAAGGGCACCAAGGAAAAATACTAGGGATAGAAATTTAGAGGGCTATATATTAGCATGGGGGATTATTGGATTTGGGGGGAGACCACAACCCGAATGGGAGGAACATCTACAGAGGAGGACTGTAAGTGTAATTTATAGACGGCAGATTCTGTAAACGTCAACCAATCGTACCAAACAGCAGTGAATTCTGAGTTTTTGTTTAAGGTCGAGGTTGACCTCCGAAATCACAGAGAGGGAGGTGTACATGACCTCCATAGGTATCGGATGACCGCTCTGGCTGCATTCATGATATACCAGAGGAGCGACTTCTTAAACTTAAAAATAGGAAAATCAAATACATTTAAGAAAGGGCAAAGCCGGTTATATCCTCATAGAGTTAGTGAACTGTATACCAAACCCCAACATGTAGCGATAGTCCACCAAACATGAAGAGTAGAGCATTGCATCCCCAACACTAGTTAGAGAGGCCAGTGAAAATGTTGCTGATGAGGGTCAGGCAACGATACCATCTGGGAGACAATTTTATATTGCGTCTCTATAATTTGTATATAGATTATAGCTGCCATGCGTAAATTGAAACCTGCAATGGCATTGGTCTTCATCAATGTCATTGATCAGTTCTTTGCGTCATGCTAAAGCAAAGCCAGGTAGAGGGGTAGAGAAAGGCTCATTACAGAATTGGTAGAGTTAAAAAACCAAGCATTGGGGGGGAAAGGGCATTTGGGTCTCTTATGAAACAAAGAGACTCAAAAGTAGTCCTATTAGATTGACATTTATTAGGGAGTGACGTAATTGAAAATAAAGCCAAAATGAGTGGGATGGCAGATAAAAAGCAGGTTGCCCACCTGCAAAAGATTTAATGCTCCTAGAGTGCCCCAGCTGGCAACTAGTCAGCCACTTGCATTGGCAAGAGCCCTGGTGGGAAGTTTGGATTGGAGGAGACCAGAGGAGTGAGTGGTGAAGGAAGTGGAGCGAAAGAGGAAAGGTATTGAAGTCTGTACCAACACCGGAGTGTGGGCCCGTGAGTGGCATGCATTATTTGAGGGAGGTTCACCAGCAAATGTGCTGGAACCTGACACAAGTGAGTCTCGATTAGAACCCATTGGTAGTTGAGAGAAGAGTGGTAATAACTGATAAGACTAGACAGTTGAAGACCTTCATTTGACTTACTCCTAGTAAGTATCTCTTAAGTCTAGGCCTCTGCCTTGCACAAACAAATCCCCCACCAGCTTCCAGAAAGTCTTTACAAAAGGATTTAAAAATAAAATTCAGGAGTTTGTAAAAGATATAACATTTTCAGGAGGATATTCATCTTGATCGTATTGATTTTTCCAGCCAAGCTTCAAAGGCCATTAATTTCAAAAAATCCAATTTGAATTGAGTCAGTAAGGCCCAAAATTTAGTTGGAACAAGTTAGAGTAAACGTGATTCGCAACAGACAGGTGCCATTAAAATTAAAAAGCATGTTGGAGTCCAGCTACAATATTACTCAGCAGGGAATATTCAGAGCCATTGATTTAGAAGAGTTAATCTTAGTATTGGGCAAGTTACCAATTCTGCGGAATTCGGACATCAATGCATGGAGTGAAGTCAGTGGCTGACAAGAAGGTAATTTGCAAATAAAGAGAGTTTATGGGTCAAACCTTCAATTGGAATCCCCTTAACATCAGCATCTGCTCTGATGGCACTCGCTATGGCCTCCATGCAGAGGATAGAAATGAGGAGGGAAATGGACACCCCGCCTTGTACCATTACGGATGAGGAAAGGGTCCAAAAGGGCACAGATATTAAATTCCTAATCCTAGGCACCCGAGCGCACCAGTCATGAAACACCAATCCATTCTGTCGAATCTTCTCTGTGTCTGTGGATAAGACGACCACTTGGGACCCCAAGTAAATCATGTTAGTAGTGTCAGCCTTTGCTTCTCTTCCCAAGATTAACCCCACCTGGCCCTATATATCATCCCCGGGAGAAGGATACTTAAATGATTGGCCAGTAACTTTGCATATAGTTTGTGGTCTAAATTTAAGGGACAGACTGTAGCTCAAGCACTGGGAGGCATCATTCCCTTCCTAGGGTATAATGGTAATAAGTGCTTCTAGATACTGGGGGGAAAAAAAAAAAAAAATGTATCTACCTGACATTGCATTACAGGCTTAGAGAAAGGAGGCATGAGTATGTCAGACTCTTACCAATAGGGGTGGACAGGAGCACTGCGATCAATTCCCCTTTTGTAAATGGCCTTTCAAGGAAATCACACATTTTGAGAGTAATACTATAAAGCATACTTACCTACTTTACAATTCTACCCTCTTTGAGATCCCAGAGGTGAGGTAGGCTGGGGCGTTGTGCTGTTGTTGCCCCATCCCTCGCTGTGAAATGCTGTGATTTGGAGCATCAAGCCCATGGACTGCTCACATCACTGAGGATCCGGGAGACTCATCTACGCTCACTGGAGAACAAACTAAATTTGTGAGTCTCTTGGAGATAAGTATTCTGGGGGATTAGGTAAGTATGCTTCAAAGTTGTAGGGTCTTATTTATGCAAATAGCCCCATTACCTATTATTTATTACCACTGCATGTCGCAATTATAAAAAAATAATTTTCCATTCCAACTTATCACAATTGGTCAAGTGGGACAGGACCTTTGGATAAATGGCTGTCCAGATGAAGACATACTGGTTAGTGTTGTCTTTCACCGCAAACGTTACCCCTGAGCTGCTGGTTTACCTTGCAATTCACTGTAAACAGCTAGCGCTAGATTGGGAGGGGTTCTCTGAAAAATGCATTGAATCGGACAAAAGTTACGCGGATCCAGTTTTTGTTGATGTGGCCCATCTTTGCTGTATCCATGACTGCTGTACAAATGAAGTAGTAGATGAGAGTGCTGCCTGAGAGGGAAGGGATAAGAAGAGATCCCTGTACCCTGTGCATTCTCCTCTATGGTGAGCTTTTCAATGGAAAGACGGCTGCTAACATAATCCTGAGATGTTAACTAACAAATTATGGCTCGGAAATTTTAAACTGTACAGGGAGAGCAACTTAAAACTAATCTGTCTCAACGGTTGGTGGCTAGTGCATTCTCTCGTGGTACGTGTCTTCAAGGCCAGAACCTCACCAGCCAAAACTGGATTGTGCTGAAATAAAGTGCATTGTGCTGTTCCCCAGAATGTCAATTTCTCTGCAAGAAAGGATTGTTAAAAGTGGAATCTTATCTGCGCATGAGATCCATTAAGGAAAAACGTGCAATGTATGCCGAGGAGTTTCTGAGGCCTAACATTCCAGAGAAGAGCAGCAACAAGATTTGGTCGCAAAGTCGCATTCAACAGGATCTGTCGTTAATGTCAAACGGCATAGACTACCATCTGTCAGGACTCCAGAGGCCTTCCATGATTATTCAACAGAGGATTTTTGTAAACCAAGTGGTATAAATAACACATCGTGCAATTGCATACTTCATTCTCGGAATTTGAAACCATAACGTGTACAAGAACTGAAAGCGGCTGACAAGGTGAAACATGTGAATTACTGTACTTGGCTTCTCAATAAGATAGTTGATGGTGAATTAGACCCAAAACTGTACATGTCTAACCATGTAAATTCACAAAATACTTGGGTTCTCATACAGCTGTTGAGGGTTTACTGCACACCAACACCACTACATGACCCAAAAAAACAAAGAAAAAAAAAATCTGGGTATGGTTTGCCGTTTCTGGGAATTGTAGCATAGGTCCAATAATTTTTGATAACTGTAAACACCACAGGTGTATCTCTGATTTTTAGACAAAATCTACGCACAGCTCACTGATAATGAGCTAGAGAACAGTTTCTTCCAACAGGGTGGAGCAATTTGTCGCATATCTAATAATTTGCCGGTTTGTGTTCATAATACTTTCACCAAGGAACGGGCTGTCCGCAAAAGGTATGTGGCCCCCACATTCCCGTGATTAATCTACGTATGATTTTATTCTCTGGGGCTATTTGAATGGGGTAGTAGTTTACAACACAAATCCACCACATTTGGTCGAACTGAAGGAGAATATTCAAAGTGCTATTGAAACAACCAACTTGACTGTTCTATGTACGGTGTAATTCAACATGATTACTTAAGTTCAAACATTTACAGCCATGGCCAAAAGTTGAGAATGACACAAGTATTGGTTATCACAAAGTCTGCTGCTTCAATTTTTATGATGGCAATTTGCATATACTCCAGAATGTCATGAAGAGTGATCAGATGAATTGCAAAGTCCCTCTTGCCATGACAATAAACGTAAACCCAAAAACATTTCCACTACATTTTAAGCTCTGCCACAAAAGGGCCAGTTGACATCATGTCAGTGATTCTCTCGATAACACAGGTGAGAGTGTTGACGAGGACAATCTGGAGATCACTCTGTCATGCTGATTGAGTTAGAACACAAGACTGGAAGCTTTAAAAAGAGGGTGAAGCTTGAAATCATTGTTCTTTGTCTGTTAACCATGGTTGCCTGCAAGGAAACCCGTACAGACACCATTGCTTTGCACAAAAAGGGCTTCACAGGCGAGGATATTGCCGCTAGTAAGATTGCACTTAAATCAACCATTTATGGGATCATCAAGAAATTCAAGGAGAGGTTCAATAGTTGTGAAGAAGGCTTCAGGGCTCCCAAAAACATCCAGCAAGCACCAGGACCATCTCTTAAAGTTGATTCAGCTGCGGGATCTGGGAACCACCAGTGCAGAGCTTGCTCAGGAATGGCAGCAGGCAAGTGTGAGTGCATCTTCACGCACAGTAAGGTGAATACTTTTGGAGGATGGCCTGGTGTCAAGAAGGGCAGCAGAGATGCCACTTCTCTCCAGGAAAAACATCAGGGACAGACTGATATTTTGGATTTGAATTGATTAGGCAAGAATGGGTGGCCATCAGTCAGTATGTGGCCCAGAATTTGATTGACAGCATGCCAGGGCGAATTGCAGAGGTCTTGAAAAAGTAGGGTCAACACTGCAAATATTCACTCTTTGCATAAACTTAATGTAATTATCAATAAAATAAATACATTTTACTTCAGCATACCATAGCAACATCTGACAAAAAGGTCTAAAAATACTGACGTAGCAAACTTTGTGAAAACAAATACTTGTGTCATTCTCAAAACTTTTGGCCATGGCTGTATACATTCACAGGGAGACCATTTCCAACATAATTTGTGAGACCCAACATTTAATATTCTGAAAATAAAAAGTACTACAGTAGTTTCTTAATTTTCTTTCTTTACTGTATAAATGGTACCCTACATCTTGGTTGAAGACAGCGGAGAAACTCTTTTGGAGCAGGTCGGGTGTTTGTCCGCAGCCAAAGGAGGTGTCATTGTGCCCGGAAGTTTACTCACCTCATCAGCATTTCATTTAAACCTCCATATAACTATCAGAGCTGCCAGCTATGCTAACGCTGCGGCTCTATGAGGAATCAACGTAATGGGAGTGACAGTGGTGGGAGCCTGTCCCTGTTATTGCTGACAGGAGGATTGGAAAATTAACTTACCGGGGTATCAACTAACTGCAGGCTGAGCGATTTACACACCAGCCGGTTAAGGACTGAGTATAATGGAGCAATTGCACTCCCAGCAGTTCTTTGAACATTTTCTTCCCACCTGCTACAATATTGCAATAACCTTCACATTGGATACTTCCCATGTTGCAAAGCTATTTTCTAACAAGCACTAACTGAACTTAGTGGATACGATTCCAAGTAATCCTTTAATATTCTCCACGTGTTTGTCAGTGATTAATACTTCATAGTAATTTATATTTTTAGTTATTCAATTAGTATATTGAATCTCTAATATATGTTTTATGTGCATTCATAGGAATTTATATATCTTATTGTTATACGATTTTATACAAATTAAATAGGAGATTTTATCCCTTTTCAGTGTTGTCTTGTGTGATAGGCGCCACCTATTATTGTTTTTGAAGTATTTTGCCACATAGCCATGTTTGAGGGGTGCTGGTTTTAAGTGACTCACCCTGTACCACAACACAGTTCCCACAGGTGGGTTGGGTACGTCATCCCAGTGGTTTAGAATCCCAAAGGTCGGAATACTGGCAACGGAATCCTGATGGTGAAAATGACTGATTTTCGTTAAGTATTCTATTGCTAACCCACCCCCTCCAGCAGCATAACTGTAACTGCCCCCCCGCCGCAGACTAACCCTATTAACCATAACCCTCCCCTCACCCAACAGACTAACTCGTCCTCCCGCAGCCTATCCCCAAAAAAGTCTTGTACTGCTAAAAAGAAAATTTTTTTTTTTTTTTTTTAGAATTCTCATACTCTCGGTCCCCAAAATAAAACAGTCAGCAACATCAGAGATGAGCTTCTCTCAGTCAAATAACCTAAAAAGTTACAAAGAGTATGCCTGTAAATACAAAGTGTCACTTACAAACCAACCGCACAGCGTATTAGAGCTGCAAAAAACACTTTGATGTCACAAAACTACATGCCTATTATTACAGAACTGCACATAGGTTTATGCAGTAACATTCAGAGTGAGCTCATGTTACAAATGTGTCCTTGTACACTATTGTTGCAGTCATACCAAGCAGCCCTCGTCAGTGCGCCAGGTCCCGATGCTCGCACAGAAAATGCATCTTAGGGGGTACATTTACTAAAGGTCAATTTAAAAACGATCAAAATCAATCTGCATTGATGGGCTTTTCGAATGCAAAATCTGCATATTTATCATTTGTAGGGTTTACATGATCAACTACATATTTATCATACTATGATAAATAAGCAAATTTTACATTTGGAAAGCCGATCGATGTTGATCGCTTGTAAATGGATCTAAACTGATCTTTAGTAAACTTACCTCTTAAAAAAGGTGCATATCCACTACACGAGAGTGGAACGACTGTATGATTACAACCAGGGCCGGCTCGAGGCATGATCGACCATTGCGGTCGAACAGCGGCGCCACCCCATAGAGGGAAAACCCCTCCCAACGGGTCCCGTTTTTCGGATGGTCAGGATGTTGAACACCTTCACTGCCGCAGCGGTACAGGCCCCTGGAAACTAGAATGGATGCCACGCGCATGCGCGCGGCATCCATTCAGTGCAGGGAGAGAGCTAGGGGCAGCCCCCAAATAGCGTCATTTAGGGAAGTGGCCTACGGGACATCTGGGTCCCTCGCCATACAGGGCGCGGCTCCTGCTGGAGCCGCCTCTGATTACAACATTGTAATCATTCACCATCCTGTGCAGTGGATAATGTGCCCAAACTGAACGATAGGCACCTTCCCTCATCCATGAGCATGCGAGATTGTCAGGTTGGCCTGCATGTTCAGGTGATGACAAATGCTGACAACGACCAGCAGGAACGCGCATCACTGGTCGTTGCCGGCATTTTATGTCGTAATCATTCATTTTTCTCATCTAGTGGATACGCACCTTAAGGCGGATACACACTAGACAATATGCTGCAAAAGCAATACCGTTAGTGTTTTCCCTTGAATTCCCGGGCAAACGACATTGGGCATACACACTGAACGATATCATTAACGATATCATTCAATGACGTCACCCTGCCACATCCCCGACCTTGCAGAATCTGATGACAGCGTCAGTTTGTCCTGCATGTTCAGGCGATGGAAGACATTGTTAACGATCCGCGATAGCGCCCATCATTAATTATATTATACATACACACTGAACGATAACTATATCGTAATCGTCTAGTGTGTATGAGCCTTTAGTCACAATCAGATGCGACAAACCGCTTTCCAAGACTGCACTGATAATTTAATATTTGAAACTTGTATATCAGAGTACGACTAATGCTGCCCATCCACTACACGACAGCACGATTGCAACATTGTAATCGTGCTGTCGTTTCTATGCCTGTGATGTGCCTACACAGAATGAGCAGTCATTCAGTGCAGGCTCAATCAATCATCTGGTAACATGCTGAACCTGATGTTATCGTCAGGTTGACCAGCATGTTTGCCCGATGATAGATGTCTAAACGACCAGTGTGCACGCACATCGCTGGTCGTATTAGACATTAAACTGCACAAATTACGAGCGATTACCAAGCAATTGAGCGATAACGACGGTAGTTATCACTCAATCGCTAGGTTTAATTTACTAATGGATGGACAGCTTAAGTCTGATCTGTATACTAAGTGCTACGATGCAGCGGCCGCCGCTTTTCTTCATACCAAGCTCCGTTGTGCTTTGTATACAGACTCAGACACACACAGATATACAAGTGTCACATCAAATTTAATCAGTGCAGCCTCGTGAAGCGGTTCATCACATCCGATTGGAAAGGAGGTGCATTTTCTGTGAAAAAAGACGCTCGGCACAAGTCAAGTCACACGGTGTAATAAATGTGATATGGGGCTGACTATTAGTTGTACATCTGGCTTGCTATTTGTAAATGAACCCCCATATATTCTACAATATTGACAAAATGGGGGAAATATAGCAAGCCTCGGAGAGTGATAAAGTCGAGAAGTTGTCTAACTCAACCAACCAATCAGCTTGTAACTGGAATATATCTATCCAGAGGTGTAGCATGTGGCCAGGGTGCCCGGAGCATGAGCGTGCTACCATCCCCCCCCTCCCAGAAAAAAAATAAAAAATGGGTGTGCTATATAATATAACTGCTACATATATACACATACATACATGACAGGGTACACACATACATACAATCATATACACATTCATACATAGACACACACACACACATGCAGGGTCACATACACACACACACACACATGCAGGCAGGGTCACACATTCATATATATATATATATATATATATATATATATATATATATACACATACATACATACACACACACACACAAGCAGGAAGGGTCACACATACATACAGGGACACACACATATACAGACTTGAAGGGTCACACATACATACATGCAGGAAGTGACATACATACATACATACATACATACATACAGGCAGGCAGGAAGTGTCACACATACAGGCAGGGGGTGATAGACATAAGTGGGGTACAATACCGCTCTTAACTTAATGTGGACCCTGCAGCTTCTTCCTCGTCGACATGTTGCTGTAGCCCCGCCCCTGCTGGGGGTCAAATGAACATGTGCGGAGCTCCACCAATCAGGGCTCAGCACAAGCTCATCTAGTGACCAGGAGTCTCTCACTAGAGCAGGAAGGCAGGACAGGAGCTGCTGCGGACCAGGCACAGGCTGTCAGCTACTTGACAGCTGCTCCGGAGTCCGACTACAGGGCGCCCTCTGGTAAGTAAGGCGCCTGGAGCTCACGCTCCAGTGGAACCGCCTTCCCTACGCCCCTGTATCCATCATACTCTTTGAAATGACAGAGCTGATTGGTTGCTTTGTGCAACTACTCCTCTCTATCCAAGAGGAAAAATAGACATCAAAGCGGCTGAAAATAAAGGAATGTGATATCACAAGTCACAATCCATAGCTACATGCATCTACTGAAAAGTAGAAGTGTGTTTTCATCAACAAATAGATCTTACTGACTGCTTTGGGGCTTGTTCACATTTGGATGTAAATCAGTTTTAGGACACGCCTCTCAGATGTAGCAGTAGACGTCCACTGTAAAGCCGCGTATCCACTTGCCGATTAAATTGAGCGATTTAACGATAATGACATCGTTATCGTTCAATCGCTCATTAATTGTGCATGAATCGGGCACAAAAGTGTCAAAAACGACCAGCGATGCTCGCTCCCACTGGTCGTTTCCGACATGTATCATCGCCCGAACATGCCGGTCAATCTCACGATAAGAACAGTTTGGCCATGTTCGGGGATGAGGGATGGTGCCTACACTGAACGACATATCGTTCAGTGTGGGCACCTACAGGATGAGGAGCGACTGAACAATTATGATGTCGTAATCGTTCAAACATTCCTCAGTCAGCAAGTGGATACGCACCTTAACGCGCGCTCATAGGTGTTGCTTTCACAATCTTCCCGAAATGCTTTTTCAAAAGTAGGCAAGTATTAGTTACAGCTACAGTATGTGGACACATCATTATTTACATGGCACATGTACTCTTCTGCAATTGTACATGTGTAGCAATATACAATGATTCCTGGAATTTCCAAATGCTTCCATAAGAGATTTCAGGATGTCAACAGTTCTGACTTCAAACATGAACTGTTTCCTTTACAGTGGGAGGGACAGGCCGATAATGTACATTTGTCTCCCCTGTGTCCTGACCCCACTTATGTCTTACTAAGTAATAAGCCCAAACATCTTTCCCCTTGCATTTCCTTCCACTGACTCAGCAATAGTCCCTCCTGCTGTGCTTATATCCGCACTCCCTTCAATCTTCAGACGGCACTCAAGGGGTTAAATCTTAAAGCCCAGCCACCAGCTGAGCACCTGACCAGCCCTGGAGCACAGAACACAGTGTCAGTGGTGAGCAGGACGGGGGCTTAAGGAACTGGATGCTGGGAGTCGGATAGGAGTCAGTGGGGAGATTTATCAAAACTTGCAGAGAGATAAAGTGCAGAAGTTGCCCATAGCAACCATCAGCTCTAAATGGCATTTGTCTAGCACAGCCTGTAAATTAACAGTTAGAAACTGATTGGTTGGTACTTTAACCTCCCCCAGTAAGTCATAGGAGTATCAAAGAGGATCTGAAAAACATGGTGGGCAGGAGGTGTGGAAAGGTTGGTCATAGCAGACGTGTAGTGTGGGACGCAGAGAAGGTAGGACTAGCTATATGGACAGAGTAACAAAAGAGGAAGTTGTTCCAGAAATAGCAGGTCAATTGTACAAACTAGCATGTGTGAGGAGTTACACAGATGTGCGTTGTGGGTAGATCTGTACCGCAAGGGATCACAGTTTGAGGAGGTTTCATCCAGTTTACACCTAGAAAACCAGATGGGGCAAAAAGTAGAAACCAAGACCATTTCCATTGTGCAGTCAGTCGCATGCAGGTAAAGCTCTATATACACAGCATGCATTCTGGCCATACTTACCTGATCTCCCGGAATGATCAGGAGTCCCCTGATTTTTCAGGTAGTGCCCTGCACTCTCGGAAGAGTGGGTGGTGGATGCCGCATCTCCTCTCCAGGCTTCTCCCAGAGAGGATAATATTAAAGTAGGCAAGTACGATTCTGGAGTGTAAATACTGTAGATACCCCCATAGAGAATTGAAGTTACATTAATCTGTATGACAGCCACAAGTGTGAGAGGTACCAGGACACAGATGGAGTAAGTTTAGCAGAGGATTAACTCAGTATGGAAAACTATATGTATGGAGCATTAGTAGTCTTGCAGATCCTGTGCATTCTAAAGTTTAAAATGCTTCAACCTGTGAGGAGTTTGAAAACGTAGATAAGACCATACCACGCAGCATGTTAAAATGGTCAAATAGGGCCATGTAATATCTTTCTTGTGATTACAGGCACAAATAAGCATATAGCACAACTTACTATACTGTACACATTTGCAACCACCACAAATCAGTAAAAAACAGTGGGCCTGATTCAGACCCGGTCGCAAGCGCTGAGTGCTCGCAACTGGGTCGGTGGTGGCCCAGAGCGCATGCGCCAGACCCGGATAGCGACGGGAAAGCCGTCGCTCCAGGTCTCGCACCAAAGTCGGCGTGTTGTCGAAGTTGAGTGACAGCACGCCCCTTTGGTTGGCGGGCCGGGGGGGGTGGCTGCCCAGGCGGAGGCGTTCCCATGAGAACGCCTACCGTCTGGGGCGGCCCAACTGACATCACAAGTGATGACAGTGGGAGAGCTTTCGGCTCTGTTTGAGCCGAAAGCTCTCTGGGGCTTGCGGCAACGAGACCCTACCACAAGGGTCTCGTCACAAGCCCGATTGTCGCGATGGTCTTGGCCACCCACAGCTATGCGAGCGGCCAGGAGGCCATTCTAAAAAAGAAAAATGACCGGCCCTGATTCAGAGCGAGTGCTCTGTCAGAGCGACCGGCTCTGAATCAGGGCCAGAGTCCACTCGAAATGACCAGCAGCTCTTACTTCGCTATTCTAAGCAGGCACAGGGAGACCCTGAATGAGCTTTCAGTTACACTGTGATGGTCTCCCAAAAAGGTGGAGCCAAGGAGATATTTTGGGAAATAGTGGATATGTTTCTGTACAGATCTTTAAAAGAGCATCAATAAACTGCGAGAACAACGTTACATTCAACTCTCGTCCCTGGGGCACGACCAAAGCAGATTTACACAGGTCATTGTTCTTTCAGTAAAAGGGAACCAGCTCAGGATTTATACTCAGGATTAAAGATTCAGAAGTTCCCTCATACACTAGAAGGGGTGTGTAAATCAGCTCTGGAAAGTGCTTAAGTACCAACCAATCAGCTCCTAAGCAATTTTTCAAATACAGCCTATAAAATGGAAGTTAAGAGCGAATGGCTGGTACTTTCTCCCTCCCCACTTTATCACTCTCCTAGGCTTAGTAAATAGACCTCAAAGATACTTAAAGGCAGATGTACTAAGCTTTGGATAGCGATAAAGTGAATGGAGATAAAGCAACAGCCAACCAGCTCCTAACTGTAATTTCAAAAACCTAGCTTGTGACATTGTAGTTAGGAGCGGATTGGCTGGTACTTTATTTCCGTTGACTTTATCTCCATCCAAGGCTTAGTAAATGGATCCCAAATGCCATATTGCTGAGACGCCTGGTGCAACAAAGATGCTCTGAGAGGAGTAGCGTACCACAGTTTTCTTAAAATGTTGCCTTTAGTGGCATCGCAGGTACAGTGAAAAGCCACTTACAGTGTACTAGAGATACTAGGCTGCGACTTTAACTGCACAGGTATTGGTTTTATACATGTATAAAGTTGCAGATGAAACACAAGGGAACGTGACGTGATCAGTGTATGCTAGCAATGCAGTTCTGTCCCTCCCAGTTTTATTTATGTGACTAAATCCGGGAACACACTATCACATATATTGTTCGATCGAACGGCAAACGATATATTGGTAGTGTATCGGCAGGTGTATACACCCAATATGTCCGTGAACGATGTTGTTCACAGACATATCAGGTCAGCCCTGCAGCACAGTCGATCATGCAAGCATATCGGTACATCTGCACGTGTGCACGGACAACCCGTCCACCGTCCATGACACTGGCTGCAAGGACCGCCAACACGGACATCACAACCGGGCGGGCAAATGTAAATGCCCGCCCAGTTGTGAGGACTGGTTTATATACTGTAGCTTTCTAAATCGGACGCTTGGTCAGTGGGCCGCTATCTCGGGTAAGTGTGTACCCAGATTTAGGCACAGCCAAGTGGCATGGGAATTGGCGTGCCAAGAGCGGCTATTTGTCGCGACTAAAGCCACCGGAGGAAAACAAAATAAAAAAGTACTTGTATCAAACTTTTAATATAGTTAGACATGATAGTTGCAGATTCATCTTCCTGCAATGAATGACAAGATAAAACGTCTCATTTGTGATAAACTTGAGCCCAGCAGACATTGTTCGCTGAGGTGCATGGATTGTTAACTAGTGGAATATTGCAGTGCGATAATGTGGAAGATGCTATGATTGCAGAGCCAGACACATACATGGCTTTCATACCAAAACACATAATGAATAAAATATGAGGCGGATGGCAGGAATCAGCTAATGGAAGAGAAAGCACAGGGGAGGGGTAACAGATTGGAAAAAGGGGGATATTCCCATGGAGAACTAGTGCAGGAAAGGGGAGCCTAATGAGAAGAGAGAATGTCATTTAGTTAACTCTTACTGCTCCAGGCAGACTAGTAGTACATTTACACTGAGACAAAATCTATATTAATGTAAGTAATGGAAATGTACATTTATAGCAGGGGAGTGGCAGGTGAAGAGCGGGTGAGGGGGGGATTACATGTCTGACAAAGTGCTAATCAGAAACCAGAATGACTTCTCGATACAATATGCCTTTGACTTAAGCGCTTTACTGCTGAATAGGTCTCATATCTGCAATTATATGGAGTGCCCTAGGTTTTTTGTATATTAAAGTGCACAGTGGCATTAATCATCATTGTTTACTCATAAAAGTCTGCAGGAAATCATTCATAAGAAAATAAAATACAAAGCCTGATGAAGATGGTGCGAACATGAGATAGAGGGTAATGTCCTCTCTGCATATGAGACATAGGGGTATATTTAATAAAGAGCGGGTTTTTACAAATGAAGATTCTACTTAATATTTATCTAGCACCTTCTAGAAAATAATAGCTAGAATCTGATTGGTTGCTATGGCCAACATCTGCACTTCTAAAAATGTGCACTTTAGTAAATATACTCCCCTAGAATCAACTTATACTCAATATCAATTTCCTAGGGACCAGCATCATCAGTGAGGCATCAAGATCCAGTACCCAATATGGCTGCCTCCACACTGTGTGGTTGGTTATTATTATTATCATTTATTTATATGGTGCCACAAATGTTCCGCAGCGCCTTACAAAGTACATAAACAAGTTGTACACAAGCGACTTACAGAACAATACAATACAGGACATGGATAATATACATTGGTACATTAGCGACCATAACACCCAGATAAGCAACAGTGCATAAGCAACCAAGTGTTAGGTGCCCTAGTGGAGAGTAAGAAGTGGATGAAACTAAAGTAGGTAGAAGCACAAGAGGGTAGAGGGCCCTGCTCGTAAGAGTGATGAACACATTAATATATTTTAAAGATTTCCTTTAGTACAAAGCATCAGTCCTTGCAGCTGTTTTCTTATGGCACAAACTTATTTGCAGGTTCTGGAAATGGAATGTAGGAAAAATTTGATGGCCTGGCAAGCAGGCTATCAGTTTTCTTTTCACAGGTGACCAGCTGAAAATACATTTTGGTTAAGGGCCGAGGGTATGTATGCAGATTTGCTGGGCTATATAAAGACTTATTATTACAGTCCTCTATTAGCAGCTGCTAACATTCAGTCTGACCGCAAGTCCTAACATCTTCTAAAAAGGAATATACATTTCTGTGGCATCTTACATGAGAACCAGTATCAAGTGTTTAGATGGCTGGAAGTCTAAAACAATCAGTGGGCAACTCTAGATCCTCACTGAGCCCTGTATAAAGCTTACAGGAGGATATTGGTTTTCCAAGTTACAGGAATTTTCTGCAATCTGCATGTTCCAATTGGGGGTACTTCATATTTTACAGGAGCAGTAACAGGATTAAACGCGCACCAGTTTTTAAAAATACAGGACGAATCATAGAAGCAACTCAATGTGTCCATCATCCAACTTGTCATGGTGATCAGCAGATCACTATTTTATGTACATCGCCACAGGCTAGCTGCAGTGTTTTCAATGGGAGCACTGACAGGAAATTTGCTGTGTATAGAAAAATACCCTCCCCCCAATTTCAACTTCATATCAAGTATCTTTAATCCTGACAAGCTTACATTTATACTTGTGTTGTTATTTGTAGTCATTTCATATATGCTTCCTGGCACCTCAGAATAGCACATTTATTTCTGCATTTCATCCTTTGACTTAAAAAAAAGGCTACTTTATTATAAATACACAGATTAGCATCTCATTTCACAGGATCCCACCCTCTGTAGCACAGCTGGGCAGCTCATATCCTATCTTTGTACAGCCAACAATGCTTTAGACGTCTAGTCTCATTATTATAATAGTCATTTATTTATAAAGTCACAGCATTTTCCCACACAAAGGCACTTCAAAAACTTTCTAAATACAGCCCACAAATGTCACCCACAGAAAGCAATATTTTTTCACCACACTGACACATTATGATTGCAGCTGTTGTGGTACTATAAGCCCCAACATACCCTATAATACCAAAGAGAATGAAGTTCTCAGATATAGACGCTCTAAAAAGTTACAATAAAAATTGTGAAAAAGACCTGCGGGTTGAAACGCGTTTGCAGATTTTATTGTTTTACTTGTCTGACTATATAGGACCCTCTGCGAGGCTGTTTAGTCATATATACACCCATTTGGGAATTAAAAGATTTTAACTTACCTCAGATCTAGCTGTATGATTGATTAAAGATACTCCTATGGGAAAGAACATCTGGAATTCCACGTGAGTATGGTATGCTCACCAACACTTAATTGCTTAATGTTACAAATATGGTCAGACGGTGGTTAAAGTTGGAAGATCAAAGATACCCTGTATACGTTTAACCTCTCATATATATATGTGAGTGGGGTGCGTACTAGGAACATTCCTTCCCTGTCTTTTGATATTGAGAAATTTTATCATTGGGTAAAAGAAAGATCGACCGATTGCTTCCCTCTTTTTCTCTTTTTATGTACATCTCGGAATTATCGAGAGATAAAGAGAAGACGCAGGATTGGGACAAAATCGGAGGTTAAAACCCAGGACGTACTTGGTTTCTACTTTTATTTTTACTGTAATTTTTATTGTAACTTTTTAGAGTGCCTAAATCTGAGAACTTCACTCTCTTTGGTATTATATATGCATTTGGTGTTGGGTGGACACTAGAAGTTTTTGTTGATATTGGCTGCTTCTATTGCGCTTGAGAAGTGGATCTCCTATTTTGTCCAAACATACCCTAGTTTGCCTACCTCTCTGAGGTAAAGTCATCTCATAAACCAGAGTTTACCAAACTCTGCCATTACAGTCCTGGCTTTAAGGTTATCCATGCTTAAATCCAGATGGTTAAATTAAATTGACAGAGGGCCTGATTATGGAATGCAACTGCGATTGCAATAGCGATTATGCACACAGTCTCACTGCAATAGTATGCTAATCAATTGCGATCGCTATGCCATTGCAGCACAATATAAGGACGCCCACTTCACCTTACACACATCCGTAATCCTTAGCAAGACTGCAAAACCATCAGTAACATTGAGTACCATTGCAGCCTCACGCACACTTGCACAAGCTCTGACCTTACTCAGAAATTGCTAACTTCATTGCACGCTATGAGGACTCAGGCTGCGTACGGCATCGCAGTTGGCTTATGCACGCCCCATGCAAAAACGTTCAAATGCACTGGCACGCCTGTGTTTCGCCGACCTCCCCCCCCTCCCCCTTCGTCACCACACACAAACGGCACTTCCTGTCAATCACTCTGCGATGGGTCTGTGCATTCACTGTGATCGCAGAGGCCAGTTCACACAGGTGCACTGCAATGCATACGCAGAACGCAACAATCAGACGATTGCGTGCGTATTAGCAGTTGCGATCCTTGCTGAATCAGGCCCAGAGGTACTAATTAAGCACCTGTTCTCAAGCATGGAAATCCTGGACTGTAATGCAGTTTGAGAAACTGTAATAAATGAAAAGAGTGTAGTACAGACTTGTATAGCTGTAAGTACACAGAGGGCTGTGTCAAGTGTAAACAGGCCGGTGGACCTCCTTCGTTCAACTGAGGCCTGCAGAATTGCATAGTAAGATGCTTATTCATTTCCAAATTTCCCAGGGGCGCTGGGAAATTTGGAAATGAAGAAGCATCTTACTACCATTTTGTATTATTGATGCACTACATTTGTAACTTAATTGCAACTGGAACATTTATCAGCAATTTAAATAAATCACCATAAACCATTAGAAGACCAACTGCAAAATAAATGAAGGAAGAGCATTGTTAATGAGATACAGAATGCTTCATTATTATTATTATTATTATTATTATTATTATCAGCCTTTAATTATATGGTGCCACAAGGGTTTTGCAGCACCTTACAAAGTACATAAACAAAATGAGCAAACAAGAAAACAGTGACTTATGGTGCGTACACACGGTCATACAGCACCACGATCAGATAATGATAGTTATCTGATCGTCCTGCATGTGTTGGATGATCGTTATCGAGCATCCAACACATGCATTAGCCCCCTGACTACTATAACGACCCGCGATTAACGATGGCGGGTCCCTATAGTAAACAGGCTAACCTGTTCGATATCGACCAGGTTGGCCTGCATGCACGGGCGATGGTCATCATCGACCATTCGTGCCCGTGCATCGACCATCGTTTTGTCGTTTACAGGGGCCAGAAACTGTACGATTTACAATAACGATATGATCATTATCGTTAAAATCGTGCAGTTTATCTGACAGTGTATACGGGCCATTACAGTACAAAACAATGCAGGACAAGGACATAGTAATAAACATTGCTGCAATAGTGATAACGCAAATAAGCAGCAGTGTGTCAGCAACCAAGTGTTAGGTGCCCTTGTAGGAGTAAACCAGGGGTGGGGAACCTTTTTTCTGCCGAGGGCCATTTTGATATATAAATAACACTATTTGCAGGCCCAGTGTCCAATCCCTGGAGTAAACGATCGAATGAGTAAGGGAAGGAGAAGCACATGAGGGAAGAGGGCCCTGCTTGTGAGAGCTTACATTCTAAAGGGGAGGGGCTGACAGGGGTGACACAGATGGAGCAGACAGTGAAAAAGGAGCATGAAGCAGCGGGTTAGGATAAGACCTGGAAAGCTTTGATGAAGTAGTGGGTCTTGAGAGCCCGCTTGAAGATTCTTGAGAGTCTTATACCCCTTTTACACCAGAACTAAAACCTGGGTTATTGCAAGGTTAACCCGGGCAGCTCCTTGGTGTAAAAGGGGAGAGGGTTGGATCGCCGGGTCGAGTGACCCGGCAATCCAACCCAGGTAACTTGCAGGGTTTAACACGCGAGTAACCCGTGAAACCCTGCAGTGTGAACGGCACGCTCTGGGTCACAATGATCTGGAGCGCGCCACATGCCGGCCAATTGGTCCGGCTTCAGTGGCGCTTGGAGAGGACGTCATCTCCGAGCGTCCACTTCATCGCCGGGTCTATGAAGACCCGCCTCCGATGTGAACGGCGCCGACTTGGGAATATCCTGGGTCGGTGCCGGGGAAATTCCGGATCTGATCCTGGTTGGAACTATGTTCCAACTCTGGGTCAGACCTGGAATTTCGTTGTAAAAGCGGTATAATAGAGAGAGGGAGAGAGTTCCAGAGGTAGGAAGCAGCACGGTCAAAATCTTGGAGGCAGGAGTGGGAAGAAATAATCAGTTGGCAGTAGAGGTCGGCATGCATTTGTTGAGCAAAGTGGGTGGGCAGGAATGTGAAGTGAGATATGAGATATAAATGGGAGAGGATTGGGTGAGGGCTTTGTAAGTGAATGTAAGAAAATGATTGGGACAGAAAGGTATAGTTCCTAATACATCAGTTTGAATTGCCCACTAAAGTAGTTTTGAGGCCAGGCATCACTGCCACGGGCCAGTGTTTTACAGCCAGCACACTATGCACTATGTATGTGGGAGGGGGTGTGCTAGTAGCGTGGCTGGGACACTGTTAATGCGACTCATGTTGGCACCAGCTGGTCACCTCAGGAATGTGGCTGAATATTTGTGCACACACAGGTTGATAGATTTTACAGCGAGTCAAAAGGAGGAATGACCAATGATACCTTATAAACAGAAATAAAACTGACAGAAATAGTAAGACACAAACACAGCAAAAATGTCCTTTTGTAATAATAAATGTAATCTACACTACTCACGTCCCTTCATTGCCTGAGGAGGTGAATGGGGGGGTGGGGAATCTGAACTTCAGGCCAGGTGTGTTACATTAATTTTGAGAGAAGAAAATATAGTAATTGGAATGTATAAACTCTACCAGAAGAAACAAGTATCAGCAATTTACAGTTGACAAGACTTAGGGCCTGATTCAGACCCGGTTGCGAGCGCTGAGCGCTCGCAACCGGGTCAATGGCGGCCCAGAGCGCATGCGCACGACGGAGCCGGCTCCTTCGTGTGCATGCGCGAGACCCGGATAGCGACGGGCAATCCGTCGCTCCGGGTCTCGTACCAAAGGGGGTGTGCTGTCGATGTTGAGCGACAGCACGCCCCCTTTGGTGGGCGGGCCGGGGGAGTGGCTGCCCAAACGGAGGCGTTCCCATGTGAACGCCTCCGTTTGGGGGCAGTCCCACTGACATCACAAGATTTCGGCTCGGTTAGAGCCAAAATCTCTCTGGGGCTTGCGGCAACGAGACCCTACCACAAGGGTCTCGTCGCAAGCCCAATGGTCGCGATGGTCTTGACCATCGCGACCATCTTCCTGGCCGCTCGCTATAGCTGTGGGTGGTCACCCACAGCTATGCGAGCGGCCAGGAGGCCGTTCTAAAATAAAAAAATAGCCTGGCCCTGATTCAGAGCGAGCGCTCTGTCAGGGCATCCGGCTCTGAATCAGGGCCTTAATACATTACTAAAGCCAAGGCTGTAGCTAGGGCTGTCCAAGAGAGGCATTTGCATAGGGCACAAAGCCGAAGGGGCGCTGGGAAAGAGTTATAAAAACACTTTCATAAAAACGGTATCAGGCTGCTGCTTAATCTAACATCACTACCTGCATTATAAAACAACAAAAGAATTATATAAAGAGAGACAACAAAAAAAATCTGTTATCTCTGTAAGGAAGAAAAAAATTGTTGCAATTATTTCTTCCTCCCATACAAGTTTTTTTGTGTGGTCGACAATGACATTTTTGTTCCATTGATTTACTAAAGAAATATTGAATCAAAACGCTTGAACTTTCAGCTCTGGAAGAAAATGACAACAGTTATCGCTGGTCTATAACGGCGCTGATTGATGGGAGATGTGAGGAGTAAGATTTAATTAATTCCTGCACAGCCAGACAGAGCTGCAACACCAAGGGAAAAAAAAAGTGTCTACTTTCAGGAAAGGACCTGTCATTTCTATCCAGGTAAAAAGAGAAAAGTGTAGACAGCGGGGGAACAATGAGGAACAAATGGGCATAACAAAAGTCTATGTGAAGGATGAACAGAGGCTGTAAAGCTCTCCATCCGTAAGACTGCACTGCAGAACAGAACCAGCCAGCTCATCACAACGACTAAACAAGCCCATTGTACTCAGATATCACCTTAATACCGCGCAGAGCAGCCATAATACAGCTCTGTCCTCATATAATTAGCCTCAATAGGGATGTAGTTGAGATCCCTGCTGTCGAGATGCCAGCACTTAGAATGCTGGTGCCAGAATCCCGGCTCCACCATCCCGATGGTATGTATTGGGGTTAGGTACTAGGGGGGGAAGGTTAAGGTTAGGCTGCGGGGGGAGGGGGCATTGTTATGTTTAGGGGTAAGGTTAGGGTACTTATCAGCAGGTGTCGGTATCCAGAACCGGGATCCTCAGTATCAGCATTCCGTACCCACACCCCTCAATACGCCATGCGGTGAAAGGCTCCTGGCATGAGTAAGCCGCAAGGTCCCATGCGACTGTGCTTGCTTCAAGTGCTTTTTTCACCTGAAAATGCATCTTAGTCGCATTGCAATGAGACTAAGATACAATAGGAGACAGCACTAAGTAATTTAATATGTGACACTTGTATATCAGTGTATATATGAATCTGTAAAAAAGCACAAGAGCACTTGGTGCGGAAATAAAAGTCACACAAAGATATACAGTGTTGCATATCAAATTAATCAGAGGAGTGTCCCAGTGCGTCTTAGTTGCATCACATTGCGACTCAGACGGATTTTTAGGCAAAAAAAGAGTCGCATGGGACCTGGCGTGTCCAGAGGGGCTGTTTGGCGTCACTACAGCAATAGTGTATGAGGACACACCTGTATGCAATAATGGGATGGGGCAAATTTTCCGCAATGTGCCCCTTAACTGTTGTGAAGGCACTCCGCAGCGATGTATCTTCGCTTTCCTTTGCACCCTACAATTGAGCTGTAATAAAGGTACTTATCACTATAATAAGGAGTAATGTGCGCAGACGCACATGGTGGCGGCACCTCATGGAGAAAGGTTATAGCAGTAAAGTGCTATGATGGAGGTTTACAAAGGGTACAGTGACACCAGAGTTCTATACTGCCTCCTGTGGAGAACAGATGATATCTGCAACTACTGTGACTCCAGCAGGGGGGACCCACTGTCAGTTTCTAAGCACAGGAGTACAGCATGGTCTCGAGAACAAGACACCCTTAAGGTTGTTAACACATGTGGCTCTTATCGGTTACTTTTAAACCTTCAGCAATAGAGAGGCGATAATGACCTCAGTATTTCAAAACATTTCCTTTTGCCGCAGTTGGCCCAAATGTTAGAGCAGCTGAGAGAAGGATGCGGTTCTCACCAGCCCCCTACATTCAGCAATGCACACTTACAGATAATTCTGTAACCTTCAGTGCTGGGAAACAGTTCTGCATTTTCCTAAGACACACTACAGGACTGCCAAGGTAATCGCTCCTGCAATGCAGTTCAACTTCAAAAGATAATGATAAACCATTGGAAGTGACCTCTACAGCATCCTGCAGGGGGATGATGGGTGTGGTAAATAGACAATCACCTAACTCATGTGTCTCCACACTGATTGCAGTTACCTGGTCACACATTACATACAAGACACCCACAATTACCAAGTTACTGGTTCTTTCACACCTATCCGCTTTTCACACTTCAATAAAAGTGCTTTACATAGGAGTCAACGGTTCAGGTCCCACCATTAAAGTCCTCAAAAAAACATGTTTAAAGATTTCCAGCGTAGCTGATCCAACTTATCCAAGACTGTTTGGATAAAAAGCGCAATGTATAGGAATTGCATCTAGAGCGGGCATTAGATTAAGTGCATCTTTACCTGTTTTCCCAACACATATGTGAATGAGCCCTTAACACATGAACATACATCATTTTGTAAAAAAAAAAAAATTATATATATGTTTTGTTGAGACTGCATATGTTCTATCAGCAAGAAAATACATTGTAACCGATTTACTTACTTCCACAAAATACTCATCCATGGCTCCGTCAGTTTCACAGTTTGTAGGTAATCCAGGGCTCACACTTCCAGTGATGAACAGATGGAAAATGCACAGTACCGTGTCAACTCCAGGTTAAAGAATAAATCCAGGACACTGACAATAACTACAGTAAAAAAAATATATATAAATATCTTCCAAATTGTCAGAGATGCATCCACACAAAACAATGATAAGCGATAAAGGGTCAGGGAAATCCAACAAGGACTATGGAAGAGGTTTAGCAATCACAGTGTATGTCCCTCTGCATTGTAGTCATTAAGCAGTCACAAGAGTCAGGATATCCTTATTCATTATAGCGTATAAGCATCTAACTCCTCATTCTCCACAAAACGGAGGCTGGTGAGAGGACAAGACAGGGAGGACATGTAAATGATCCCAGCTCCCTCTCTGTCCTTTGTTCTCAATGAACAGAGCTAATTGGGGACATAACCAAAAGACAGACCTGCATTCCAACCCCTCTATGACTCCATGGCATAACCTTCAATCACAGGTCCTTCTAGACATACTACATCTCTCTGACTCAGTGATCCTGCATTGACAGGATTTTAACTGAACTCAGCTGCTCCCAGGCAGCTCCTCCTATAGAGGCCAGGCTTGCAGAACCCCTCCTGTACACACTCATGTTCTCTGCTAGATGGAGTGTGTTACACACACAAAGAGGTTGATGTTTCATTGTGTGAGATCGGATCATCTATTGGGAAGCTTGTGAATGTATACAGCTCTATATGGATACAAAAGTGACTTGATTACAGTGATATAAATCATGGTAATATGATTTACCCTGTGACTGAAAGCTGCAGTTTTGTAATTAAATTGTGGGATCAGTGTCCTTCTTCCTTATTCACAAAAATGTGTTTCTTACATTGTTTAATAAAAAATAAAATAAATTTAGTTGCTGAATTGGTGCAGGTAAGTGTTATTTCTCGGTACGCCTCACTAAATAAGGAAACCAGTAAAGGCTAGTACCACACAGGTATTCATCTGGGGCATAAATGATGCGTAAGAAACAGGTGGAATGCATCATATTCCTGTAGGATTATAAATGTGGTCAGTTTGAGGGCATTTACTGGACATTTAGAGATTATGCTGTTTAAATACATTGGGGCTGGTGCAGAGTGATTAATACAACAGTTAGGGTAGTGTAAAGCTGCATACACACGTAACGATTTTGTAACCAACGATTTTCTGTCAGATTTTCCCTTGAAGTGTAATGAACGATTTTTAAAACGATGAATGAAAAATGTCCCTTCCCTTAATGAAAATCGTTATGTTGCACAGTCTGAAATGGACGATGAACGATAACTACAAACGGGAGCGCGCTTGAACGAATATCTTTCATCATTATAACTCAGAAACTGAACGATTTTTTGAACGATAACGACATCGTTTACGACAATTCATTCAAATAATCCTTACGTGTGTATGCACCTTAACTTGGATGCATTTTAGGCATAGGCAGATGAGCCCGTACAGATTTGCTTCATTCTGCCACTTATCTGGAAAGATAGAACAGGGGAAAGCTAATAGTAGGTAAAATACATTTAACGACGTGTTTGCGCAATTTCAAATACATGCATACCGGGGAAAAGAAGCGTTTAAGCCTGGGACAGCCATATTATTTGTACCTGGTGATAAGGGGTAGGTGTAAATAGATGATGATGGTTGTCTGCACTAGCTAATTGCTTGTGATTGGCTGTTTGTGAACACTCCCCTGACACTGATTGGTACTTTCTTAGTGCTTGGGCTTGAATAATGCTTTTCTGAGTGTGTTTAAGGCGTTTATTCTGCTGTATTAGAGAGGGGTTTTTATACGTATGCTATTGTTACCGAATGGAACATCTCAAGCTCTGCATATGGGTAGAAATACACTACTTTTACTGCCAATATATTCATTTGTAAATTACACTGATTGGGGTAGATGCACTAAGCCTTGGAGAGAGAGAAAGTGGAGATAGATAAACTACCAACCAATCAGCTCCTAACTGTCATTTTTCACACACAGACTGTAAAGTGACAGTTAGGATCTGATTGATTGGTACTTTATCTCCATCCACTTTATCTCTCTCCAAGATTTAGTACATCTTGTGAGTATTAATGTGAACTAAATTAGTACTAGCATTCTGCACATTATAAATGGAAAGCATGATAGTGGGTTGTGAATGGCTAATTTCAGGTGCTTCAATGCGCACATGTACTCAAACTAAACAATGCGGTTTCCAAATAAATATGGAAAGATGACTTACATGCCGCCGCCTCCTCCTTTTATATTGTGCAGAGGGTTGTGGCTACAGTTGCGGACTGGAGCAGAAAAGAAAAGTTAGAGCACATTTAGAAAATGCAAAGTTTCTTGACGCAAAAGTCTGAGCTAGTGGTGTATGTTATGGTGCATACACACGATTTAAAAATCGTTCAGTCGTTCATATTTGAAGGAAAATCGTTCATATCTGACATGCCTGAACGATGGACGATCAACGATGCGCGTTCCCGTTTGTCAGATAACGATATCTGACATCTGATGGGTTTGCAGTCAGACTTGGACGATTCCATTCATTTTAATGCAGTCAAAAATCGTTCAATCGTTCAAATCGTTCAAAACTTTGGTAAAATCGTTCAAATCGTTTAATCGTTCAGTCGTTCATCTGACAAATCTGACCGTGTGTACGCTCCATTAGTAGGCGTACTAATAGCTGCACACAGCAGATAGAAAAATGTTTATTGTAGTGTTCATCAAGGCACCATAAAATAGCTTGGCAAAACACTGCATGTACAATTCAAATGTTTGGTTTTCATAATACAAAACTTACCAGTGCTACAAAATTAGATAGCCAGGTAAAATCACACACCGTACAGACACCATGGATCAAGAACACGTCAGGTATTATCCTGCGAGATGAAAATCACGTTATTTACAACACAACTGTCTGTCACTGTGCAGGTTTTAAATAGGATAGCATATATTTTGTTCTAAAATTGAACAGAATGTAAAAGTTATGTTCTCTCAAGATGAGCAAACTGATACTGAGGGGTCTATTTACTAAGCTGTGTTAGGAGATAAAGTGAACGGTGATAATGTACCAGCCAATCAGCTCCTAACTGCCATGTCACAGGCTGTGTTTGAAAAATGGCAGTTAGGAGCTGATTGGCTGGTACCTTATCACCGTTCACTTTATCTCCTAACACAACTTAGCAAATAGACCCCTAAAAATTTAGTCTACTGATACCTCCACCTTGCATTTATAATATATTGTTCATCAGTTTTAGACTTGAAAAAAACAAGTGCTTAAATATAAGCATAAATTCTGATCAAGGCCACCGTGATCAGATATATTCAGCCTGTGGCCGTTGTGGAACTACAAGTCCCAGCATGTTTGCAAAGTAGTTTTACATCAGCTACAGGTTGTCTACTGGCAATCCTGATGATGCTTTTTGTTTGTTTATTTGTTTTTTCCAAACCATCTTTTGCTTTGGACTTATATGTCTCCTGTGCATTCTATGAAGTGAACCTGGTGAACAAGCCACACCCACTGCCAAGTGACTTATTAGGACAATGTTGTGATGTAATAATTAATAATATATATAACAATAGCTAATAATTAAAACAAAAGTCATACCAACATCATACTAACATAATACAATGATATCACAATCCATTTATTTAACAGAAATGGGAGGGGGCTCATTATTGCTTAACACTGCTAAATTTAGGCTGCATGACAGTTTTACAATGATTGTAAAGGTTATAGGCTGGTGGGAGAGCATTGGACACTACTCTATGCCCCCAGACCCATTGTCCAAAATGCCCCATTACAGCTGCTAAATACTTTGATGCTTCTCAGAAAGTATTATATATATATTACAGATATGACTGTCCTGATGCTTGTTGTCCATCACAGAGATCAGAGAGTTCCTGTTACCTTGATCAAAGCTATAGAATTACCTGACACAATGATGTCATAACCAGACTGGAGAAACCCATGGGGATGGTCTGGTTATGGGGGAAGGGGGGGCACACCTTTGCCAGACTCCCTCAGAGTCACTACATCATCTGCAAGTGAGAATGAGAAATGAGATTAGTGTAATCTGCCATCATCCTTTCCTCAGATCTGGGCTTCCAGGCAGTAGGGTCTGCAGGGAGAAGCAGATGTGCTGCAACAAACACATTGATTCTAGTTACAGCCAGCATGGGAGAACCAGGCAAGTCAGCAGGGGGACAGCTCACTGCATCCCAAGCACAGATCACTTACTGGGCTCTGCCTCTATCCCTTCAGTCATTAAAGGGATCAACCTAAATCACTTCTGTTATTTTTCCTCATTTGAGAAGTGCTTTACAGAGCGTTAAATCATTGTAATTAGTCCCCTATTACAAAGAGTTCGTGATGGCTGCAAAGTTAGGTGGTCTACAGCCATATATAAAATGCACCATTATCTTAAAGGTAAACAGAGCTGCCTTGCAATTAACATATTTACAGTCAGACAGAGGTATAGTAATTAATGGAAACAGACCTCAGACGTGGTGGACATGTGGAATGTTACCTTGTAAAGGACAATTGTATTACAGACATACAGTAATAGATGTCCAGTGTGTCCTGGAAAGCATATGATATGAGGTGTATTTTCATTTCCAGGGTTTTGGACAATTACCAGACTATTTAGCAAATGGAGAAAAGCCCTATATCTGCTAACAATTTCAGTGTTATTGTCAACAGTCAGGAATTTCCCCATTCAAGGCATTGTGGAGCCTTAAGGATCGTGGCAATAGCAGGAGCAAATGAATGAAAAATACTTTATTATTTCAAAAAAGCATTTGTTCAGTTGTTTGTGTGTATTGTTTAGCTAGTGGGACTGAAAGCAAAAGTCACACGTGCATATCCTCCATGACTGGCCCAGCAAGCCAGCAAGTTAAACTTTATTTTTCCCGACCAGTATTGTGGGCAGACAAGTATCACTCACCTGCTCAGGTGATATTTTATTAATAGATTGTAATGCTAATTTTTTTTATTGCAGAGAAGTCGCCGCAGACTGGTAATAGGCTGTTAGAGTGTAAACTGTATGCTGGTCATATATTTTTGGGTTCTCAAATTTATACATGATTGTCTAATGCCCACATTCTAAGTCATGCTTAGGCAACCTGCGGCTTTCCAACTGTTGTGATGTTGTGAAACCACAAGGCCCAGCCAAAGAGCCACAGGTGACCTAGCTGTACTGTAAACTCTCCTTTTCAGCATAAGATGCCATGTAACATACTAAGGCTGTGGTTCCCAAACTGGGTGCCCTGGGACACTTGCACATAGGGCCGAAACTAGGGGTGCGCGGGCACTGCCGTTGTTCAGAGCCCTGTGGGCAGTACCGTTGCTGCCCACGGCACGTACATGTAGCTTACCGGGTGCCTGGAATGGTACCCTGTAGCCAGTAGCAATGCTGCAGAAGGGCGGGCACTAGGCATGGCCATCAACCATCAATAGTTAGCAACCATCGATCAACTGCTGATGGTTTTGCAATCAATGGCAGAGAGGCAATGGTTCTCTGCCATCTATGGATGAGTAGGAGACGATTTTTTTTTTATGGGACGGAGCTCGGCTAAGCCACGATCCCATTTTTGATTAGGCCGCCCCGTCAGTGGTGAACATCGAGGGTTTCTAACCATCGATTGTTCACTACAGATGTATTTTGTGCCATTGATGGTAATCACAGATGGACTCATCGATGGACACCCCACCAATGGCCATGCTTAGCAGGCACCCCCCCGCAGCCTGTGGAGCTGTGTCTCCAGGCAGTGCTCTACTTACTGGAGTTGGCAGCTCCACCCTCTAGTTGCGATGTTATGACATCACCTGTTTTGGGGTCGGAGAGGCATAAAGCCTTGTTCCGGCCCTGCTTGCAGGTGTGCCACGGGTTACCAAATCAAATTATTTATGGTCAATGTGATAGGCTAAACCAGAGCTGGTGGCTGCTAATCATAACATATGTGGACAAACAGAATGTCAACCCTGTCCAACACCACATAACTGAATCTAAGGATGACAGGTAAGCACAATATACTTAATTTAATAATTTTTGATCAATTTCACAATAGGAAACTTTTGACCTAGGGTTGCCATGAAACTAATGCTGATATTTTAGTGTGTCATGATTCAAAGGTTTGGGAAAAACTGTACTAAGGAAAATTTATAGATGGATATTTTGGACTTCGATAACATTTATTTGTGCTACGCACAGGACCGGCTCGACCATTGCGCAGAAGCCAGTCGCGAACCTATAGGAACTCGCAAACCAGCAGCCAATCA
The DNA here is from genome assembly GCA_031769625.1 of Taudactylus pleione. Classification (NCBI taxonomy): domain Eukaryota; kingdom Metazoa; phylum Chordata; class Amphibia; order Anura; family Myobatrachidae; genus Taudactylus; species Taudactylus pleione. The sequence goes on from JAUIMM010000121.1 coordinate 5,072,620, forward strand.
GCAGCGGCTGCTGGTCAGCAAGTTCCGACTGGCTAAAAATTACTTTGGCTCTCTCAGAAGTTGGGAAGAGGCGTCGCTATGATGACCACAGCCACGCTTCCTCCCAGCTTCAGTGAGGAGACATGGAGCAGCGCGCCGGGCTCAGGAGGAGGTAAGTATTACAGGGCTGGGGTGGTGGTGTAAGTATTACGGGACTGATGGGGGGGTGGGGGGGGCGAGGAAATGTTGTTATGTGGCCCCCATACCTCTGGTTATGCCCCTGTGTATATCTCTCTAAGTAACCCTGTCTGTATGTGTGTGTGTATATGTAGAACTACAATTGGGGACGCATTGTGGCATATAAAACATATTGCATAGGAAGCTCTGATTTCAGCCCAGTGCGATTGTAGTGAGTGGAGACAATGCTAAAGTCAGATAAGTGAATTATTGTCCCTCTTGTGGTTTGTACTTGGTATATGCCCTGATGATGGATAGTGTGTCTTCCAGTCATGCATGGGGTTCTCTTTACCTTCTGGCAAAAGAGAAATGTTCTCTCTCCCTCTCCCCTGTACCATTTGTGGGATGGTGGTCCAAGATAAACATGTGCGAGCCAGCAAAAGTATTGTTTTCAAATTTGCACCTTAATTTATTTCAACTCTAAGGGGTAAATTTACTAAAGTGAGAGTTTTTAGAAGTAAGATGTTGCCCATAGCAACCAATCAGATTCTAGATATTCTCTTCTAGAAGGTGCGAGTTAAATGTTAAGTAGGATCTGATTGGTTTTTATGGACAACATCTCTTTTAAAACTCACTTCTAAAAACTCACACTTTAGTAAATTTACCCCTTACATTCTTCACCTAAAATTCAGATGGTTCCAGCCTCGCCTTAACAAATCATGAGAACAAGGGACTTTGGATATGCATACCTCCAAACTGTACCGCATCCAGCGGGACAGTCCCGTTTTCTGGGACTGTCCCACCCGCGTGCCGCAGTGTCCCGCGGTGGGGGTTAAGTTGGCGAGAGAACAGATGCCGTGCGCATGTGTATGGCATCTGTTCTCATGTGTACGGACTGCCCAGCATCTCGGGAGGAGTGCTGGGCGCGCCCCCAAAGTGACGAAAACGGGGGAAGCAGCAAGGCTCCGCCCCATATTCCGTAGACTTCGCCCCTTTTGCATAAGCCACACCCCCTTTTTTGGTCACTGGACATGAGGACGTTTATTTTAAGAATAAAAATACGCTATTTAGTAGTGTGCATGAAAGATGCATATACCTATATATTATGATTTTTATGTATCACTGACTTGTGCCTCTATATACGTATGGCAGAATAGATCAGAGGAGGGAAGGTGTGTTACGGTGTAAGCCAAGTATAATAAATACACTGCATCGTGTCCGTCACCTATTTAGACAGCTGCAGATATGCCTGGTGTGGTTGCTCAACCCCCGAATCAAAGAAATGTCCTGATGATGATAATCTCTGGGCCCTGTAGTGCACTATTGCAAAAACGGTATGGTACAATTCCTAATGATTTGCTACCAGGTGTAGCTTGAGATGTGCGTGCTGGTTTATATTTATGAGTAATTGCAACCTTTTGTGCAATGTATTTTGCTCCTGTGCTTTTCATGCAAGTGCGTCCATCTCTAACGGGTCTATGAATCTTGGAGAGAGATAAAGTGGACGGAGATAAAGTACCAACCAATCAGCTCCTAACTGTCACTTTACAGTATGTGTTTGAAAAACGACAGTTAGAAGCTGATTGGTTGGTACTTTATCTCCATCCACTTTATCTTTCTCCAAGGCTTAGCACATAGAACCAAAGTATTCCTGGCTTGTGCAACAGGCCCCCTACTGAAAATAGAGATTAGCTCCTGATTATTGTTGCCACCCATTAAATCAGGTAATTTGGTGGTAGAAAGAGGCACCCGGGTCAGTGAGAATGCTCCTTTAAATGATCACACTCCACCCCTAACTTCTATATATATTCCATTTGCATGTAGTAGCAGAGGGCCTGATTCAGAGCCGCTCGTAAGCGGCCGCTAGTTCGCTCCGAGCGATGTTCGCACATCTGCGCATGCGTATGGGTCGTAATGCGCATGCGCCAACCAGTCATTGCGGTCGGAAATCGAGCGCTCGCAAAATAGCGAGTGCCTGCTAATTTGAGTGACAGGATGAGGCGTTTGTGGGTGGTAACAGGGGAAGGTGCTTGAAAACGGGGAGTGGTGATCCGAACGCAGGCACTGCGAGCAGTTCAGATGCCTTTCGATGTACTCGATTAATCAAATAAATAGCAGAGATGACGTAGGATGCGAGCGGCCAGGGGGCGTCTTTACAAAATAGCGAGTGCATGTTTCGTTCACTCGCTCAGACATAGAGGCGTCAACAGACCGCAAAGAGCGAGCGCTCAATTTAAATAGCCGGCCCCTTTTTCTGAACGAGCGAGCGCAAATAGCGTCCGGGTCTGAAGCAGGCCCAGAGTGTGGTGGTTTTCCCCATGTTGATTAAGGAACTTCTAGATCCTCCCACCAAAATTTGCTAAATTGTGCTCCCTCCCCTACACACTGAGCCATGTGCCTGCTCATAGGAACATCACAGAAGTAGAAAAATAAGCACATGACAAAATGAAAACAGCTTATAACAGCTCTAAGCACTTATCTGTGTCCATTTATAAAATAATTCTTGGTACTCACTCTTTGGCTCTGTAAATAAGTGGTTTTCATATAAGGAAAGCTAGTGATGGGAGAGAGAAAAGTTAAAGGGTTACTCTGGGGAATCAGGAGTTAACATGGCTGCTAATGAAATTAGAGTAGCTAAAAGCTTCTTGTGGTCCCTGTCTGAGCTGCACCTGCCCCATCCTAGTTACCAGTGACCCCCACCCCCTGCTCACTGCTGATAGGACCTCTCTCCATCTGACTAATGCACCACAGACTTTTAGCAGAGAACTATTAGCAATTCCCCAAGGATGGCCCCCTCTAAGCATACACCATGAGCATTAATCTATTATTCTCAATAACCAAAGCTAACAATACATAAACATGGTACCATCACCTGACATCTGCTTGGTCTATGCCTGCATGGTCATATGTTCTATTCATTCTGCAGTGCTCAACCTAGTGCAGAGCCAGATTAACAATGGAGAGGATGGAGCTTCAGTTCCTCATACAAATAGGTCCATAATCATGGCAGCATAATGATTACCGACTGCCCAGCTGATCACAAAGTCGGCCATAAATCATAAGTATTAAAATTGTGTTTCTAGTCTTCTCACAAAGTTATGCAGTTTTTGAATTTTTATGTATTTAAACTGGCCATACACCAGACCAAGGGCCTGATTCAGACCTGCTCGCGAGCGCAGAGCGCTCGCAAGCAGGTTGATGGTCGGCCATTCATTGCGCACGCGTGAGCCCCGGATCGAGTGAGAAATCACTCGCTCCTGGGCTCGCTACAAGACGGGGCGGCTGTCGATGTTGATCGACAGCTCGCCCCATTTGTAGGCGGGGAGGGGGGGTGGCTGCACAAACGGAGGCGTTCCCGAAGGAACGCCTGCCGTTTGTAGGCGGCCCTACTGACATCACTAGTGATGTCAGTAGTGGACTTCCGGCTCTATTAGACATATGACATTATCTCAGGCTCCGGTCTTCGGCGCTACACAGTATTCTGGTTTCAGACTTGAAACTGTGCAACGTTTGCGATCAGTGAAAAACTCCAAGTGATTCTTGGCTGGTCTCTTCCAACATCTCTGAAAGCTGTACAAATGTTCCTGTGATTACGCACGCAGTCTCACTGCGATGATATGCAAATCCATTGCGATCGCTATGCCGTTGCAGCGCAATATAAGGATGTCCACCTTACCTTACACACATCCGTAATGTTTAGTAAGACTGCAAAACCATCTGTAACATTGAGTACAAACGCAGCCTCATGCACACTTACACAAACTCTGACCTTACTCAGGAATTGCTAACCTCGTCGCACGCAGTCCCGTTCGCAGTGGAGTGTACGTGAACGTGCACTGCGATGCATACGCCTGCACAGAACGCAACAATCGGCCGCAAGGTCATCAAAGGCTTCTCCACACTTGTGGCACCTATTACAGCTCTTACCTGCAAAGGCTCAGATTGAATTTAGGGCCTGATTCAGCAGGTCTGTATATGATTTACCTCCGTCCGGTTGTTATAATACCATTTGGGTCATTGTTGACTGCTTCTTAAAAATGGCCTATATTGTGCAACTCACTGGTCTGCCATCTGCCTCCAAATTGGCACAACTGTTGATACGATACATTTTTAGACTTCATGTTCTCCCTTCAGAGATTACATCAGAAGGTAGAGTATAGTTAGTTGCAAGATTTCTCTGCCTACCATCCGCAAACTAATGGCAGATGGCGCTTGTTGTGAAGACGGAGGCAGACAGAGATCGGGACGCCCGCGTTGGACTCAGGTAAGACTCCGTAGGAGGGGGTGTATGGTAGATAGCCCGGCAAAGGCTAAACACTAGAGTCATCCCCCCCAAGACTGACACTGCAGTTTGGCAGCATAGGATCAGGGTTGCGCTGTTCATGACAGGCATAACACTGATGACCTAGCCTCCAAATAAACAGTAAGTCCAGAGTCTTTAACTTTTGTCCCTCTGCGGAAGTCCCACTCGTCTACTCACCGACCCACCAACCAGCATAATTTAGGGGTACCCCCATCAGGAACCTCTGGTTATATAATTAGAACAGCAGCAGATTCGGGTACCTCTACCAAACAATTGTTACAACACTCTCTGTATTAAGAGATGTGGGACGCCACTCTAACAGAACTTCAGATTATATTTGGCATTTCACATTTCCCTGACCTACTGATCCATATTACTTGGAATCCTCTAAAAGGACCAAATGACTATTTTCTTCTTTGTATTGCATTTGAATATTGGTATTTTTGTAAAATCATCATATTTGTACTACCCTTGCAAACTTTGTTAGCCCCCATTTTTTTCCTTCCCCCCCATGGTTGTCTTTACCTTTGAGGGAAGAAGGTCTCTTTGCTTGGAATATTTTAAGTATTTTTTTTTTCAGATTATTAGATTAAGACTATATTGTTGTAGGCACTCATTGATTATTTCTTTGCTGCATTTTTCATCAAGTAAAATTTATTGTTCTTTTACCCACTGTATCCTCATTTATCAGCATCAAATAATACATATACTTACTGACCAGTTCTTGAGGCGCAATCTGCATATGTTATCTAATGGTCAAACTGAGAGGGTAAATCAGGATCTAGGAACCTTCCTACGACTTTACATGTCTTCTTCATAAAACAAGTCGGCCGAATTACTACCCTGGGATGAATTCGCCCACAACGATCAGTATCATACCTCTGCGAATTCTGCTCCATTCTTTACAGTTTTTGGACTCCACCCATGGGGTGGAGTCCAAAACCTCCAGCCGACATTCCTACTTCAAGCTCCATGCTATACCAGTTTGTTAAAAATTGGAAGGAGGTTTTGTCACGATAAGGCTAGGGCAGTGGTTCCCAAACTTTTTTGAACCAAGGCACCCTAGAGTATCAGCATTGTTTTCATGGCACCCCTAAGCTAAAAGTGTATTGAGAATTTCAGAAAAAAATATGTAAAAGTAGTAAAGTTAACTAAATTGCTAACCTGTCATCCTTGGATTCAGTTATGTGGTGGTGGTGGTGGTGGTGGTGGTGGTGGACAGGTTTGCGCTTCTGTTTGTCCACATATGTATATTACATTGACCATAAATAATTTGATTTGGTGCTGGACCACCAACCTGAGGCACCTCTGCAAGTGTCCCAAGGCACCCCAGGGTGCCACGTGCACACTGGGGAACCACTGGGCTAGGATGTTTCTCTGCCACGGAGTTGGAAAACATGGATTCAGCTTGAGGAGGGAACAGGAAGCAAGGGGCCTGGATCAGTGTCTTCCTCATCCACTAGTACCAGATGTTGGCGAGACCTAACCAAAGGTGCGGAGTCTAACTTACTGGGAGGTGTTCTCCAGTGACCCCTCCAAGCGGGATTTGGGCTTAAGCTGCACACAGTAAGCAGGTCGCGGCCCTTTGGTCAAGTATCCGGCACAAGTGAGCACAAATGAAAGAACACTATCACAAGGAAACATAGGGGATAGATATTGGAGGTTTTGATTAAAGTGATGTATAAAATACACACTAAATGGTTTTCAGACACAGCGCTGGCACTGGAGGATAAAGTGATGAGATTGTACTTAAATATGTCCACTGCAGCATCAGACGTAGAACTGGCACAGGAGATTGGTATCACAAGATGGTACTTGACGAATGCACTAAGTACGCACGCTGTGGCTTTAGACGCAGCACTGTCACAGAAGAAGGGTATCACAAGATGGTACTTGATGAATGTACTAAGTACACACGCTGTGGCTTTTGACACGGACTTAGTATAGGAGATTACTCTGAATAGATTGTACACACACCGCAGAACACACTAGGAACATGTCACTAGAGAGAACAGAGCTTGGAACCTGGAACTCTGCAAGGTGCGTACACACTACACGATATGCTCCCTGAGCGATATCGTGTAGTGTGTCCCCGGCAGGCTGTGCTCAATGTCGTTCATGACATTGAGCACAGCCGCTGAACGATATCATTAACGATATCATTCAGCGCCGGGCTCTCTCCCCCATTCCCCAACATGCAGCAACCTGACGAGGTCGTCATATTGTGCTGCATGTTCAGGCGATGGACAATGTCGGAAACGACCAGCGGGAGTGCGCATCGCTGGTCGTTTCCGACATAAAAGTGCACGATTTGTGCACGATTACTGAGCGATTGCACGATTACGATGTCGTAATCGTGCAGTCGCTCAGTAATATCGCCCAGTGTGTACCCACCTTTACTCTGGAAGTAGCTACATTGTACAGGCAATTTCCTGTTGTCCAGAGCCCACTTATATACTCTAAGGTAGCAGTCCATTTGAGGTCACTGTCAGCTGACAGCAACCAATGTTACCATTAGGTAAAGGGTTAGTCAGGTGAAAATAGACTGTCATCAGGGGCAAACGCAGGATTTTTAAGGGGGGTCTCCATATTTCCATATGGAGCACACACGCACAGCATAGATACACACATAACATACACACCCAACATACTTACAAACCCACACACAGCATACTTACACACACCCTATTTGCCGGGCTGCTGCTGCTAGGTGGCCGCGATGACCTGTATTTTATATTACTATACTGTATTTTATATTAATACTACCATACTGTATTCTATATTACTATATCCCACCCACCTCCCCTCCCTCGATGCAGATGCACAGCACCACTTGGCCAATTGGACTACTGGCAATGTCTGTGCAGATATAATTTTTTTTAATATAGCCATCATGCCACTAAACAGCCCCCCCCCCCTTTCCCTGGGACTCCTATGTCTGCCACACACATCATACATACCCTCTACCCCCCTCCTCCCCGGGACTTCAATGTCACATACACATACAACACGCACACATACATACATATCACACACATACATACCACCTACCCGGCCAACACTAACAAGAGAGAGACCTACCTGACATGATACCTCTCACCATTCAGCCTTCCCGCGCTGCGCCAAACAGCTCCTCGACCCCTTGTATGTAGTGTGGGAGTCAGTTGAAACACTGGAGGGATGCCATTCGGGCTAGTGCGCCATGCGGGAGCCGGGGGATGCAGAGCTCACAGCTGTTTTATGGATAGATCCCCTTCCGTAGATGTACTGTACCTACTGAAGGGGATCTAAACACAACCCTCACAGCAGTCAGAAGAGCCGGGTGCGCCGTTGATATACTTCGCAGCGGGCACACGGCAAATAGAAATTGCAGCTCCACGCCCACAGTATTCTCTGCTCTGTGCGGCCACCCTGGTTACAGCCAGAGACGGAGACGTGGCTGTCTCCGTCTCTGAAAAAAACGTTTGGATGGTCAGGGGTGATTTCTGAGTACTCAGAAACCCCCCCTGCATGCGCTACTGGTCATAGCTGTGTCCATGACGGCAACTGCAGAAACCACATCACAGAGCAAGCACGTGGACGTCCCACCAGACCCTAGGCATAATCCTCAGCGCATCAATCGCTGCCTTACCAGGCATCTGACAGCTCTAGAGATCAGGGGAAGCTGGCGCTGAAGGGAAGTAACGGCCAATCCCAGGGCCGTAACCTGACAGGTTTGTTCTTCGCTTGTGAAGGCTTTTTCAAGGTACACAGTTTCAAGTCTTAAACCAGAAGACCGTGTGTGGCTGTCCACTTGCAATTTGAGATTGAAAGTACCCTCCATAAAATTTGCACCACGCTTTATAATTCAATTTTCGGTGATACAGGTCATCAAGCCTATAGTTTACAAGTTACAGTTACCTCCTTTTTACAATTTCCTTCCTTCTGATCCTGAATTGATTCAAGTCAACTCTTCATAGAGCTCATAAAGTTCAAACACAGCAAGGAGTGGAGTTTGAGATAGATAAAACTTTGGGCTCTCATTGTTATTACAGTCATTTCCATTATCTCATTGACCGGAAAGGTTATGGACCAGAAAACAGGGCCTGGCACAACTCTTCTGACGGCCATGCTCCTTGTCTGATACGTGCATTCCACCCTAAGTACCCCCACAAAGCCAATAAGTGTCCTGGGCCACTCATAAAAAGAGGGGGGTACTGTCACAGCTCCAGGTCCTCCTGCCCAACACTTACCTCTCAGGTGCCTATCATGACTTCTATGGGGGTCTTCTGGGGTTAGCTGGGGTGCTCCGGCTTCCTTATCCTACCTATGCTTCCTAGCTGCACTGGCAGTGACGGCCCTCCAAGCCAAATCAGCATTTTCGGCTGGTCAGTGGATGCTAATTTATACACAAACCTGCGCACAAAATTGTACTCAAACCTACGTATTGTCCGTCTGGACTTTGGATGCTAATTTGTTCTAACCTGTACACAAACTTGTACTAAAACCTATGTATTGTCCGTCAAGACTGTGGATGCTAATTTATACACAAACTTGTACCCAAACCTACGTATTGTCTGCCAGGACTTTGGACGCTAATTTGTACACAAACTTGTACACTAACTTGTACTCAAACTTACGTACTGTCTATCAGGACTTTGGATGCCAATTTGTACACCAACTTCTACATTAACTCATACTGTAATCTAGGTACTATTTATCAGGACATTGTACCTTGTTCAGTGCTCAAGCCACAACATCAGCTCTCCAAGCTAAATCAATTGTCAAACTCTTCAGTACGGACTCTAAACCACAACATCGGCTCTCAAAGCCAAATCTATTGTCAAACTCTTCAGTGCGGACTCTAAAGCTGGCCACACACTAGACCAACTTACATCCAACCAGCCAACTAGTTGATTGGTTGGAATGAAAATCTGGTAAGGTATGAAAGCAAGTGACAATCAACAATTTGCTCCCAAACGCCGGAAAATGGACAAAAACTGTTGTTTGAACAAATTGTTTAGAACAAACATTTAACAAACTCGTCTGACGACCATTTTCATCTGTTTTCTGGCATTTAAGAGCAAATTGCTGATCATCATTTACTCCCATTCCTTACCAGATTTTCATTCCAACCAATCAACTAGTTGGCTGGTTGGATGAAAGTTGGTCTAGTGTGTGGCCAGCTTAAGCCACAACATCGGCTCTCAAAGCCAAATCAATTGTCAAACTCTTCAGCATCGGCTCCAAGCTGCACCATCAGCTCTCAAGGCCAACTCAAATATTCTCCTCTCCTCAGCACGGGCTCCAAGCCACAATAACGGCTCTCAAAGCCAAATCAATTATTAAACTCTTCAGTACGGGCCTCAAGTCATTTTTTCTACTCTTATAACCATACTACATTTACTACCAATAGAATCTTGAACGAGCTTCTTGCTGCATCGATATTGTACCACCTCCTGTTCTGGATCTATACTCATATCTACTATCCACGATTTAGTCTCCATTCCTACTGTTGCTCTCACCATTGTATCCTTTTGCTCCTCCATGTGAATTGCTACTACCTCGAGCTGTAAGTCCAGACGGCTGCCTAAGTACCGGTGAACGTATCCCAGTTCTAAGGGAACAACGGGCGGTTGTTATTTGCAGAAGATCTCGCTAGCCTGGTTCTAGACTTTTCACGTGGAGTGGGCATTGGATATCATAGCATAGAGCTCATAAAGTTCAAACACAGCAAATAGTGGAGTTTGAGATAGAGAAAACTTTGGGCTCTCGTTGTCATTATGGTCATTTCCATTATCTCATTGACTGGAAAGGTTATGGACCAGAAGACAGGGCCTGGACCAACTCTTCTGATGGCCATGCTCCTTGTCTGATTTGTGCATTCCACCTTAAGTACCCCCACAAGGCCAAGAAGTGTCCTGGGCCACTCATAAAAGAGGGGGGTACTGTCACAGCTCCAGGTCCTCCTGCCCAACACTTACCTCTCAGGTGCCTATCATGACTTCTATGGGGGTCTTCTTGGGTTCGCTGTCTGCTGGCTGCTGCCCTTCATTCCAGCACTGATCACCGCCAGCTACTGCACTGTGATGCTGTAGGTCATCAATCTTGTAGCTTACAAGATAAAGTTACCTCCCTTTCACAATTTCATTCTTTCTGATCCTGAACTGATTCCAGTCAATTCTTCATAGAGCTCATAAAGTTCAAAACAGTGAGGAGTGGAGTTTGAGATAGAGAAAATTTTGGGATCTCGTGTCATTACGGTCATCTCTAGTATGTCATTGACTGGAAAGGTTATGGACCAGAAGAAAGGGCCTGGATAAACTCTTCTGACGTCCATGCTCCTCGTCTGGTTCTTGCATTCCATGTTACGTACCCCACAAAACCAAGAAGTGTTCTGGCGCCACTCATAAAAGGTCACAGCTCCAGGTCCTCCTCATTTGATGAATTGTGTGGTTGCATCTTCCCATCTAATGCGCTGCACATCAGATGGGATGATGCGACAGACAACACGGTTGTAGGTACATTAATTAAATGGCGTGAAGATAATTACCTGGTAGAGATAATTATTGATTTTAGAAGATTAACACTAAGCCAAATTTGTTACCCTTAACCCTAAAAAAAATAGAGACAGAGAGGGTACCTAATTTCAAATTGCTAGGTGTCATTGTATCTGAGGGCATGTGATGTACCTCGAATATTGTCGCTATGTCAGAAAACGCAATAGCACCTATATTTCTTTAGGAAATTGCAAGCAGTACATCTTTTGGAAAGTAACCTGGTGAATTTTTACCACTGTGTTATTGAAAGTGTGTTAACCTATTGCATCCTAGTTTGGTGTGAGCAAGGCTGTGGAGAGCCAGCCTGGGCCCCATTACTATTGGGCATGGCCTAATCGCGGGAGGTGTGACCACGCCCTTTTACAACAAAAAAAATAATTAATTGCTGGGGAGGGCGCTGTGAGCCGCTCAGCCCGACGCAAATTCCAGGGGGGGGGGGCGCGATCATTGTGATCGTTCTCCCCCCACAGGCAGAGTAGAGGGGAATGCTGCTCAGTGGAAGCATTCTCCCTGATCTCACTCTGCTGTGTGCTGGGCTACTGACAGGCAAGAGGGAGGGGGCAGTGTCGGACCCAGGCCCTCGCTGTGCCCCTCAAACAGGTACGGACCTGGGTAAGTAGTACCCGCTCCCTCCCCCCCTATCAGTGTTCCTGTGTGCAAGAAATGCTCTAAAGCAGACCAAAGCTTTTGGAGAGGGTTGTGAAAATGTTATTGGTATTATACACAATCTAAAACTCATTCATGTTACACTACTGTGTGTATATTTGCAGTTACAGGTGGGGTCTCATTTATACTAACTCACTCACCATAGGGGATTCTGGGCCTGATTTAGACCCGCTCGCGAGTGCTGAGCGCTCGCAGGCGGGTCGATGGTGGCCCAGTGCGCATGCGTGCGACAGAGTCGGCTCCGTCGTGCGCATGCGCGAGATCCGGATAGCAACGGGCAAACCGTCGCTCCGGGTCTCTTACTAAAGGGGGCGTGCTATCGATGTTGAGTGACAGCACGCCCCTTTGGTGGGCGGGCCAGGGGCGTGGCTGCCCAGACGGAGGCGTTCCCATGGGAACGCCTACCGTCTGGGGCCGGCCCCACTGACCTCACAAGTGAGGTCAGTAGGAGTGCTTTCGGCTCTGTTAGAGCCGAAAGTACTCTGGGGCTTGCGGCAACGAGACCCTACCACAAGGGTCTCGTTGCAAGCCCGATGGTCGCGATGGTCTTGACCATCGCGACCATCATCATGGCCGCTCGCTATAGCTGTGGGTGGCCACCCACAGCTATGCGAGCGGCCAGGAGGCCGCTCTAAAAAAACAGAAGGCCGGCCCTGATTCAGAGCAAGTGCTCTGTCAGAGCGTCCGGCTCTGAATCAGGCCTTCTGTCACATCTGACAATGAAATTTGATGATCTACTGCCAGTTCCCCCAATATCACTATGCCAGTCTTTCTGCCTGTCTCATTCTGTTTTCCCATTGCTTCTCTTTCTGCACTGGAATATTAAACCCTTAGAGGCTCGGTAACTGTAAGCAGCCAGCTTATTGACTTACATGACAGGGCTTTTCCGGTTGTGCCATGATTAGCCACTTCAGAGCCCATTGAGGGAGCTTAGCCTAAGTCCTTATCTTTCTGAATTAAATTGACTGTGACGGTTAGTGGATGTGACAGTGTGTACTGTTCCTCGTTCACTCATTATTAGAAGGTAAATGTTTGCCACAGAGGAACAAAATGAAAGTCAATACAGAGATTCCAGGTCACTAAATGTATTCATAAGTCCATCAAAGACTAGAGATGGACCTGTTTTATAATGTTCCATTTCTAACAGTCTTGAAAGATAATTTTTTCCCCCAAACCTCTAATTTAAAGGATAATTCCATCTGTAAATAATATTGGTAATAAAGCTAGTTTTTGTTTTATTATTCTGGCCCCAGAAATACCTTTTGTAGGAGCATCTGTAAATCCCAGTGTCAGTTTCCAGGCTTATTGATTTTGTATCTTCTCAAAATGCAGTTCCTGCGGGGAAACGACAGGCTGCAATGTGTTCAGTGATACCAACAATAAGCTACAAGCAATGGCTTATCTATAATGGGTGCAGGGTGTGCGGAATCGGTATGATGTGGTCGGCGGTTCAAATCCCGACAGCGGAAGCCCGGGGGGGGTGAAAATCCCGAAGCTACAAAAGGTAAGTATCGCTAACCTTTTTTTACCCTCTAACCCTAGCCCTCCCTTAGGAGTACCTAACCCTAACCTCCCCCCTAAGTGCCATACCCTAACCCCCCTCTAAGTGCCTAAACCTAACCCCCCCTTCCCTGCAACCTAACCCTAACCTCCCCCCGGGGGTGCCTAACCCTAACCCACCTTCCCCTAGCCTAACCCTAACCTCCCGGGGGGGTGCCTAACCCTAAGTCCCCCCCCCCCCGGAAGCCCCTAACTTAACCCTCCCCCCCGCGCGGCTGTCCGCACCCGGCATACCTTTGATCGGTAAGCTGGGTGTCGGGCTCCCGGGGTAGGTCTAATGACAGGCGTCGGGATTTCGACGCCTGTCATTTGTACCTTGCCGGGATTAGACACTCGGGCAGCCGGCGGTCGGGATTTCGTCCGTCGGCTACCGACTGCTTCCCGGGTGTGCGGTGCACATGGGCCATGCACCCATGTTCTTTAATACTCATCTCTCCGGAGTCCCGTGTCGGCAGCGGCAACTAGCTAGAAAAATAGCTGGGAAAATAGCCACCACACCTTTTTCACGGAGACCTGTGGATGTCAGAGTTCCTTGTGCCTCCAGCTAGAGAGGAGGTGGCCCAGACGGAGACTGCATATGAACCCCCTCCCCTCTTAATATGCACCTGACTACAAGTCAAACAATGTATCCCCTGAAGATGCATACAGCACATACCGGTACTTGCAAACATGAGGTTACTCTCTATATGTTTTTTTCCTGGTGGCTTTGAGCTACAAAGATTCAGACCGATGACAGCCATGTTTTAAATTTCTTTGAGTATTGAGGCAGAAATGGACATTTCGCGTGCTGTTCAAACGTCAAGTTCCGCTTTTGCATCGTTATTCCTCGATATGCTGTTCTGCACTTTTGGGCTAATGCAGAATGTGTACTTTGGCTGATTTCACTTTGTGCATATTCAGAAAGGAAATGCATGCATCTTCCATTATATAACATGTATGTTAGAATGCCTTATTTCCCATCTGACGTCTCCAGCCTCTCCCTATGACTGTAGAAGTCAGGTGGGAATAGAGTACAGTAAAGATATCTCTACGCATATATATAAGCAGGTTAAAAATCACATCTTCTGCATCTGTTGCAAGGTAGGTGCCGATAGATGCTGATGATGGTGAGTTATTGTAAGACAGACGCACATGTCGCCAGTGGCGGAACTCCCGGAGACAATGGAGTCAGTTGCCGCCGGGCTCCAGCCCTGAAGGGGGCACCTCCTCCATTGTCACCCGGGTCCCAGCCGTTCCATGTCCTGCTGGCTTCTAAGTTCCAAAACAGAGGAGCCGCTGAGCTGAGCGCCGATCAGCATCAGCGGTGCTCCTCCTCCATGTCTGCTGCACTGTGGTGTCTGGTTGCGGACGTCACGCAACATGTGACCGCCCGCGACCCTGTGCCTGCCTGCCCGGTGGCGTAAAACTGTCTTGAAGAACCCGCGGTTGCTTGGGGAGCTGGCAGGGGAGGACGCGGGGACGCAAAACTTTGGGAGGAGGTGACGGATGACAGCGGCTGGAGTGTCCCCCCAGCCCATACTCAGCCCTGACTGTCGGCACCGGGAGAAGGGCTGTATGCGGGGGCCAGCCTCTACTGCCCCATTCTGAGACCTGAGACCCTGCACCAGGCGGCCGCACCGCATATCTGCTTGCCCATTTACCTCACCTGCCAGGAATCGAATGAAGAGAGGCGGTGAGTGTGACCCAGCAGCTCTGACTATTACTGTGATGGGCAACATATGGGGATATGTATTATTTATATTGGTCAGTGGACAATGGCAGCCATGCCAGGGATGTTACAGGGTGAAGAGTGCAGCACACAAACAGGAGCCCCAGCCTTCCAGTTGTAGAAGAACCATAAGTTCCAGCATGCTGCACAAGCCTCTGGCTGCCACAGCATCTTGTCTCTTGCAGTAATGTTTACACATTTTATTTATGTTATGTAGCTGTACTATTACTGTGTTTTTGGGCATTGAACTGTGAAGTGATATCTTCAGTAGGCATGAGTGGGCCGGCAGGCATCGGCAGCACATGAGAAGGTCCATGAAGGTCTTTTTAGCCTGAAGCTCTCAACCCACCATATTGTGCAGGGTGTCCTTGCCGGGTGAGCCCAGCTCTGGCTGTCAATTGCACACATCCTTCTATATTAATTGGCTGCAGTGCTGCTAAGATGAGGCCCTGCAAACAGGAGTGCTTCCCTGGCCAACCAGATACCAGTCCCAGTGGAAAGAAAAAAAATGAAGACAGAAGAATTCAGCAGAAGAAAAGAAGAGGAGAGAGGCAGGGGCAGAACTATGGGAGACAATGGAAGCGCCTGCCGCCAGGCGCCAGCACTGAAGGGGCACCTCCTCCATTGCCCACAATATATTTACCCCACTTTCAGCTGTAAATATGTACCCGGAGTGTGCCGTCACCGTCTTCCCGGCACCTGAGAAGCTACCATAACCATATACTAGTGGAGGGCACCATGTCAGACCATCAGCTGCTGCCTCAACCTATCTATAGCATGTCCCTACTCCTCAGCAGCTTCTTATGCCAGTGAGACAAGTCTGGTGCCCCCCTCACCCACAACTCCCCATGCCACTCCTCCCTGGCAGCAGCCACTGTCACATATTCAGGGGGGGCACAAAATGACAACTTGCCTCCGGGCGTCTGGGACGAACTTACGCCACTGCATGTCGCCGATTGTATGCAGCTCGAGATATGAACAGCCCTGCTTGTATCTTTTGTTACAGTCATATATATGTCCACTTTGCCAACAGCTCTGTATTAGCTCACTTTTTGTAGATTTCCACTTTAATGAATATAGAAGAAAATAACTTATTTTGTGTGGTGTGCTTAGTCAGGATTGGGAATAAGAGATGGGCAAATTCCACTTGCCAAATAAATGGCTGTGCTTCTTTTTGTCTTATAAATAGAAAATTATCAAATCCCAGACTGCCCCATTAAATATGTATGTGTATGTCCCTACAACACAGCATAAATCACATTCACATGTAATCTGAGTGTGCTATCATAGTATAGCATGACATATATAGACATTAAAGGAGCCCAGCGTTTCTATCATAGTGAAGCTCTCACGACAGGGACAGAACTATAGGAGACAATGGAGGTGCCTGCCGCCGGGCTCCAGCACTGAAGGGGCACCTCCTCCATTGTCCACAACATATTCACCCCACTTAGGGCTGTAACTATGTACCCAGAGTTTACCGTCACGGCCGCCCAATACATGGCACCCCTTCCCGGCACCTGAGAAGCCACCATACACTAGTGGAGAGCTCCATGTCAGTCCATCAGCTGCTGCCTTCTTCTATCTATAGCCTGTCTGCATGCACTTTACAGTGTCAGCAGCTGTGACGAGGGGGGGGGGCATCAAATTATAACTTGCCTCTGGGCGCCTGAGATGAATTTACACCACTGTCCCACGAGCCGCACCCTCTTTCCCTTTCTGACTTGTTCTGTATTTCTGTATGTTTCTTATACCAAGTGCCTCTTGGTGCAGAGTTTTATAGCTCCCCACAAATAAACAATGATTCTAATATGCTCTAAGTACTAAATATGTAGTCCTTCTGGGTTGTAAATATAATTTACTTGCATAGGTACAGCATGCAATAACTCAAAGCACCATCTCTTAGTAACAATTAGCTTTTATTATACAATCCTTGCAGCCAATTGAGGACGCATACACTCGGATGGGTGGGCCATATGACCAGGTCATACTGTCCTTCCTTTTGTGTATTTTCTGGTCAGCAAATCACTTCCCACACATGCAAATATCAGTCAAACAGGTTTTCCAATCTGCTGGATCAGATTTTGGTTGTGAAAGGGTTAAACTAAAGCAGAGTTTAAAAACTATGTTGAAGTCACGCAACAGATTACATCTATGAATCATTAAAAAACAATAATCAGACTTGGGTTTGGGTGCCCGTGGTGTGAGGATTTGGGAACCTCTATGTACTAAGCCTTGGAGAGAGATAAAGTACCAACCAATTAGCTCCCAACTGTCATTTTTCAAACACATCATGTAAGATGACAGTTAGGAGCTGATTGGTTGTTACTTTAATTCTGTACACTGTATCTCTCTCCAAGGCTTAGTACATATCCCCCTGTATGTCTTAAAAGTTTGCTCTACACATTGTTTATAGAGCTATAAATGTGAATCTATCGTACGTACTGTATGTAATACAGTATCTTCTCTCTCATTGTCCTCTCATCCTGGCTCTTTAATCTCTCTCCATCTGCACTCTCCAGCATACCCCTTCCCTTTCCTCTACCCGTCCTTCCTTCCCTTCTCTGCACATCTCTCCCTCCTGCTACATGACCCTATTTCTGACCTCAGGCCAGGGGTCCAGGCTGAACCTCTCTGTGATGCAATCTCCCAGAGGAACACTTAACTCTGTCCCTGACAAGAGAGCCTCCAGACTATTACATTACTCAATGCAGTACACAAGTGGCAGTCATGGTGAATAGAGGGACATTAGTTCAAGAAACCATCACCACTCCCGGTGGCAGCCAGTGCTGTACAAATCTGAGGTCAAGAATCATGTCATCATACCTGGTCAGGGCTTCACCTAATCTACTGAAGAATCCTGTGTACTATTACTTTACATTATAGTCAGATAATATCATCAATCTCTCGCACCCTAACCCTCCCCCTAGTGCCTAACCCTATCCCTACCCTCCCCCTAACCCCAGTACTTACCATTGATATGCCGGCACTGGGATTCTGACAGGTGTCGGGATTCCAGCGCCAGCATTCTAAGCGTCGGCATCCCGACTGTCAGGATTTTGACTGGATCCCGTAGTGACATACTGTATATTACGCTTATAAAAAAATTTAAACTCTAACCTCTTATTCTATAACTTGATTTAATATTACACCACCAAAAACATACACACCTACATCATATGAGAAACGCACAGTGGTGGAAGCCATTAACAAGAATGAACCAATGTTTATACTAAAGCAGCATATTTAATCATCATTTGCCACTATTCTTTAATTGTCAAATTATTATTAGTCACTTTGTTATTGTAGACTGATAAATGTAGGTATTTTGTGTGATATATATGTAACATTTGTACCTCCAGGGACCTGTAAGGCCCTAGTCATGGGACACAGAACACACATCAGTCTCTCTTTTATAGTAGATGTATCAAACCATCGAGATAGATACAGTGGACAAGTTGCCCATATCAACCAATCAGCTTTTTGCTGTCATTTCATAAATAGTTCTAGATAAATGACAGTTAGAAGCTGATTAGTTGCTGCGGGCAACTTCTCCACTTTACTTCTTCTTCAGCAATGCACTGCAGCAAACATACGCTGCAGCGATCATATGCAACTTTGTGTACGTCACAGCGATTCTGAGTCCAGACGCATCCAATTTGTCAAAACTATCAAATGAACATTGGCCCTCATTCAGACCCACTCGCGAGCGGCTGTCCGCTCGCCAGTGTGTCGATGGTCCCCACTGCGCATGCGGACGACGGAGGGAGCTCCGTCGTGCACATGCGCGAGACCCGACGAGCGAAGGACTTTCCTTCGCTCGGAGTGTCTCATCAAAGGGGGCGTGCTGTCGATGGTGAGTGACAGCACGCCCCCTTTGGTGGGCATGCCGGGGGCGTGCCTGCCAGACGGAGGCGTTCCCAAAGGAACGCCTACCGTCTGAAGCCGGCCCCACTGACATCACTAGTGATGTCAGTGGGAGTGATTTTGGCTCTGATAGAGCCAAAATCACTCCTGGCCTTGCGGTTGAAAAAGCCAACCGCAGGCTTTTGCTCGCAGTGTCGATGGTCGCGATGGTCAAGACCATCGCGACCATCATCCTGCACGCTCGTATATGCTGTGGGTGGTGACACACAGCTATACGAGCGTCCAGGAGGACGCTCCATATTAATGGAGGTGGGCCCTGATTCAGAGCGAGCGTTCTGGTCAGAGCGTCCAGCTCTGAATCAGGGCCATTGTTAGGTGTCAACTTGGTGGCTACTGAACATACACACAATACACACATACAGTATTAAAATAGATGGTAAGAAAGAATTGCATACAGTATGTGACAGAATAGTACCTGAACCTGGTGATGGAAAGGTTTATGTTCGTTTAAGCTCCTTGATATAAACCAACTCCCATGAGTCCCATTCTAGGTTAAGTAATTATTTTATCAAAGCTGGGAGAGTGATACAATTGTAAAAAATAAATAAGTAACCTATCAGCTCCTAACTATCATTTTATAAACACAGGGCCTGATTCAGTCAAAGGCCGGGCAGTGCGGCGTGCACGAGCCCCGTAGCGAGTGAATTTTCACTCACTGCGGGACTCACTATAAGACGGGGCAGCTGTCGATTGAGATTGACAGCTCGCCCCATTTTGTAGGCGTGCAGTGGGGGTGGCTGGACAAACGGAGGCGCTCTTGAAGGAACGCCTGCCGTTTGTGGGCGGCCCTACTGATGTCAGTAGTGAGCTTCCTGCTCTATTAGAGCAGGAAGTTCACTGGGGCTTGTGGTGGACAAGACCCTACCAAGCCCGTCGCAACCATCGCCAGGCCGCCTGCTAAAGCTGTGGGTGATCACCCACAGCTTAGCGAGTGGCCTGGAGGCCGGTGAAAAAAAAAACGGCCCGCCCTGATTCAGAGCGAGCGCTCGCAAATAGCGGGCGCCTCTGAATAAGGGCCACAGTCTGCAAAATGTAAATTGGAAACTGATTGGTTAGTAGTTTATGTCTCACAATTTTATCTCTCTTCCAGCTTTGATAAATACCCCCCTAAGTCTTTATTTGTTAAGAGTGGAATTGTAAGTAAATAATTTATACTAGCCCCTGGTAACCTTGTTGAATCCTTACACAAACCTGTAAATGATGAATTGATAACCCACTTTTACAACATGAAAGAAGAATTTCATGAAATCAAACTTGCTGCTATTGGCGAACACATAGACAAATTCTTTATGAAAAATCAGTCACCCAACATCCCCCCAGGTGTCACTTGGGAAGCCCACAAAGTGACGATTCGGTGTCATCTTATTTTGCTCTCTTATGCACAGAAGCGCTAGGAATGCCAATGCATATCGTTGCTCGAATCCCAAATCGCGGTTCTAACCTCCCTCCACCAGCGTTTTCCCTGGTGCTCCCTACACTAAACTTCTAGCACTCAAAGGCGAACTTAATACAATACTATCCGCTAAAACTGCAAGACGCTTCGCTGGATGCAACATACATTTTATGACCATGGCGATAAAGCCAATGCTCTCCTTGAAGCTAGGCTCTGAGTTAAACAGACTTCTAACAGGATTATTTCCATTAAGAATCCTGAGGGATGTCTGACGTACAGTATGAGCCTAACAAAATAGCTTTGTGCATTGAAGATTTGTACTCCCACCTCTATAATCTCCAATCTCGTTGTGATTTCCCTATGGATATTGATGCAAAGACCAATCAATACTAGACTGGCTGCTCCCTACCCAAGCTTTCTTCTTCCCATCGACTCCAGCTCAATGCAGATTTTGCCCCTGAGGACATTGAGCTTGCCATCAAGTCTCTGAAAAAAATTCCTCTGCCCCCAACCCGGATGGTAATATATTACAAGAAATTTCAATAGCATCTTATTTCTACCTTCACTGACCTGTGCAATGCATTTTTAAAAGGATTAAAAGGATTCAGATTTGACTTGGCCACCACCATGGTGGAGATTGTGGTTATTCCAAAGCCAGGATGCGATCTGACTATATGTGGCGCTATCATCCGATCTTCTTACTTAACATATACCTTAAGCTCTTCGCAAAACTTTTAACGAACAGGCTTGAGAATGTCATAACCTCCCTGGTCCATCCTAATCAGGTGGGTTTCATCCTCGGGCTTCAAGCCTTGGATAACATCCGTAGAACAATTTACTTACTTCATGTAGCCAACTCTAAAGCACTCCCTGCCCTGGTGTTGGCTTTAGATACCAAGAAGGCATTGGATCGTGTTTCTTGGCCTTTTTTGCTTAAATCTTTGTCCCACTATGGGGGTATAACTGCATTCTACTTGCATCCTATGGCCACAATCTTAACTAATGGGTTTATTTATCACCTTTTAGTATAACCAAAAACACTCGACTGGGGTGCCCTCTCTCACTGCTCTTATTGGTAATGATGGAGCCTTTTGCTTCTAAAATTCAGGGTAATCCATATATTTCTGGGATAGAGGTTGGTTTACTCAAGCATAAAATTGATTTATATGCGGATAACGTCCTCTTAACAGTGCCAAACTCCCTTATCTCCCTTCCTAACCCCAAAGGGGAAATAGAACTGTTTGGTGAAGTTTCCAATTTCAAATTCAACTCTGGGAAAAGGAAGGTATTGGATATCAATCTCCCATCTCCTCCTCTCATGAGTAAATAATAGATGTCTGGTCAGTGCCCACACAGGGCCTGGTGCAGAGTTGCACACAAATGGGAAATCATTTATATTATAAGGCATGCGTAAAATAGCATATTTACACCTGACTCAAATCCTAAAGCATTAGCAGTGCCAGATGCAGGTTGGCACCGGTCGCATAGTCACTCGAGTTACAACAGGTACACATCACATATAATTATTTGTGATGTTTTGTTATCAAAATACGAATTTACTTCTAGAATCAATAAAACTTCAAAGCCTCTCTAAAACAGCAGGTACAACCCTGTCTAATGTATTAAAATAAAATTGCTATAATATGCACACAACAGCATAATACATACCCAAGCAACAAAGAACGCACCTGATTGTAGTGCATTTATAAGCAACCAATCAATCACTAACAGTTCTCTAGACCCAATGACCGTCATCATCATCCACTTGTAGGCCTGGTAATAGTAAAGGAGGTGGAGTAGGAATGCTACTGTCCCAATCTTTTACATAAACAGTTACTGTATTTCACAGGTACCATCCCTTACATTTACATAATTTGAAGTACATTCTATTAAGACTTTCACCCCTTTCTCTCTGTGCATTGCTGCTATCCATCGCCCACATGGACCACCCAATCAATTTCTGGAACATTTTTCTGCCTGGCTCCCTCACTTCCTATCTTCTGACATCTCCACCATCATCATGGGAGATTTCAATATCCCCATTGACAGTCAACAATCCCCTCATGCCTCCAAACTTCCCTCTTTAACATCCTCTCTTGGCCTCTCCCAGTGGACTGACATCGCTACTCATCAAGATGGCCACTGGCTTGATCTTGTATTTACCAGACTATGCTCAGTTTCTGCTAACACTAATTCTCTTTTACCTCTCTCAGATCATAACCTTATCACCTGCACACTCTCCTCCATTACGTCAACCTCAATGCCAATCAAATCAACCAAGCCTCCCCAAACCCGCAGAGATATTAATGCTATTCTGCAACAATCACTATTTCTAATTTCACTTCTCCTGAGACTGCTGTATCACACCTAAACCAGACCCTAGAACTAGCCCTTGATGAAGTAGCTCCAGCTACCCATCACACTCCGCATAGACTTAGACATCAACAGTGGCATTCCAAATTGACAAGACATCTACAAAAACTCTCACGTAAAGTAGAACATCAGTACAAAAGTCTCGTACTCCAAGTGACTTCCTCACATATAAGACTATCTATCACTCTTATCGTAACTCACTGGATCTGTCACCTCTTCCCAAGCCTCTAACCCCAAGCGACTTTTTAATACATTTAAATCACTTCTTACCCCTCCGTCACCCAACCCACCTGCTACTATCAGTGCACAAGATCTTCCTATTTCAAGAATAAGATTGATAATATCCAAAATGAATTGGTATGCACTTCCTCAGCCAGGGACTTGTTCAATTCACTACTTGAACCCAGTGGCACGTTCTCATAATTTGACCCCACTAATGAAGATGAACTACCTACACTCTTCTCATCCTCCTACTCTACTACCTCTCCTCTTGATCCTATACCCTCACAAATCAGTAAAGCTCTGTCTCCTGTGCTCATCCCACACTTAAATAAAATCTGTAATCTCTCTTTCTCTATTGGTATCTTTCCCTCACTGTTCAAGCATGCAGTGAATACTCCCATTTTGAAAAAACAAAATTCTGACCCTAACTCTCTCTCAAATTACCGTTCTATCTCCCAGCTCCCTTGCCCCTCCAAACTACTGGAGAGACTTGCCTACACTTGCCTCACACACTTTCTTAACACCCACAACTTATTGGACCCACTTCAATCAGGCCTTCGTTCCCAAACCTCCACTGAGACAACACTGACTAAGGTAGTAAATGATCTGGTCACTGCCAAGGCTAAAGGCCATTATTCACTTCTAATTCTTCTAGATCTCTCTGCTGCCTTTGACACTGTTGACCACTCTCTTCTCATACAAACACTACAATCCCTAGGTCTTTCTTGGTTCTCATCCTACCTATCTAATCGCTCCTTCACTGTTCGTTTTTGTGATTCTACCTCCACTTTGCTACCTCTATCAGTTGGAGTACCACAAGGCTCAGTCATAGGTACTCTGCTTTTCTCAGTCTATACCACCTCTCTTGGCAAACTAATCAGCTCTTTTGGTTTTCAGTATCATCTGTACGCGGACGATACTCAAATTTACCTATCCTCCCCAGATTTGTCACCATCTGTGCTGGTCCATGTCACTGAATGGCTCTCTGCCATTTCATCTTGGATGTCATCTCACCACCTCAAACTTAATATATCTAAAACAGAATTAATTATATTTCCACCGGCCAATAGTAGTTACCAACCTGATATCTCTATTACTGTTGATAACTCGACAATCAACCCCACCTCACAAGCTCGCTGCCTAGGTGTCATCCTTGACTCTGAACTGTCTGTTGTTCCCCACATTCAATCTGTCTCTAAATCCTGCTACATACATCTAAAAAACATAGCCAAAATTCGACCACATCTTACACAAGACACTGCAAAAACTCTAATACATGCACTCATTATTTCCTGCATTGACTATTGCAATAGTTTCCTTATTGGTCTTCCCAAAAATAAGCTCTCCCCATTACAATCCATTTTGAATGTAGCTGCGAGGTTGATCTTTCTCACCAAACGTTCAGTGTCTGCTGATCCACTCTGTCAGTCCCTCCATTGACTGCCGGTCTTCTACCGTATTCAATTTAAAATACTTACACTCACACATAAAGCTATTAACCAAACCACACCAACATACATCTCTTCACTTATCTCAAAATATCTTCCAACCCGACATCTTCACTCTGCCAAAGATCTGCGTCTCTCATCCCCACGCATCACTTGTTTCCATGCACGGTTACAGGACTTTTTTCAGGCTGCACCCACCCTGTGGAATGCCCTCCCACACAAAATACTTTCCACTAGCTTCCAAACATTCAAGCGTTCTCTGAAAACTCACCTCTTCAGACAAGCTTATCAGATTCCAGGCCCACATAACCTTTTATAGCTTCCCTATCTAACTCCCTTCTTATAGTAAACACCTATCACATCTTCTCTTTCTTCAATTTAACATCCTCCTGACCCTAGGCCAACTTTCCAGTGTGATTGGCTCATACAGCTCACCAAGAACATCTGCAATCGGGCTGGACCAATTTGCAATATGTAGCACCTATTCTTGTGTATCAACACCTATTTCCCTATAGATTGTAAGATTGCGTGCAGGGCCCTCTTACCTTTATGTATGTCTTTTACGTGTGTCTTTTATGTATGTATGTATGTATGTCTGTCTGTCTTTTACAACCCAGTAAAATGTAAATGTTGATTCAAATTGTAAAGCGCAACAGAATTTGCTGCGCTATATAAGAAGCTGTTAATAAATAAATAATAAATTTGTACCTGCCCCTGACCACCGACAAATATGGCTTTCTCAGGCATATATGCCTCTGTGTCCTGGTCTGTACCTATTCGCAGCACTCAAACATGCCCTTACTGTACCCGGCCTAATGTCTATTCCCTCCCCTCCTCTCCAGGAACAGAAGTGCCAGAATCATGCAAATCCGAATAGGTGCATATGGGTGCACCCGCTTACTGAGCATGTGCAGAGAGCTTTCACGTAGGATTCGCTAAACAAACGGGCATGTGTAGAGCTTGTTTCTAAGCTTCAGCAAGGTTTTTTGTTTGGAAAATAAAAGAAATTTAAGGAAAATATATGTTGCATGATGCATACATTTCAAAATGAGGTGTAAAGATGATAGAGTTTGTCAGAGGGCACAGATTCAGACAGAATATTATAGTTCTCTTTTATTTGTTAGACACTGCAAGAGGTAGAAAATACAGTAATCATAATTAATACAAACAAATTAATAGGAGCTCTGCGTGCCGACAGTGGTGAAGGGCGCAGTCAAGACGGGATCATACACTATGACTTCACTTGGATGTGCTCACTCACTCATTGCAACTTGCGCCTCAGTGATCCGAGATTGTGAGAGAAGGGTGGAGAGTGGGCGACACATGGTGGAGAGGGGTGGGTTAAAGGTGGCACAGGGTGGAAAGGGGTGTGCCCCATTAAGAGTGAGTGAGGGGACTCTGAGGTGGTAAATTTACTGCCTGTCAGCCTGCACTGCAAAATTATGATAAATATTTTAAAATAGAAATAGATAATATATATGCAAATAATGTATATTAATTGATATGATTGCTTTATAATATATCTAATATGTGCTGGTCGTGCACACGTTAGCAAAATTCAGTGTTGTGCTGCCATAGCATAGGCATGCTCCAGGCGCCATGGCTCCACACTACATCTCTTATGACATGTACACAGGAAAGGGTAGAACAACTTGCTTTAGCTAGAGTAATCAGCGGTGGTGAGTCGCCTGGAAGAGCACTCAATGGTCCTGTGCCCATCATATGTGTGAGCAGACAGTGTCAGAGTCACTGACCGGGAGAAGGACACAACAGATAAAGGTGCCCTGATGGTATGGTTAGTTCAAGGGAAGAGCAAAAGGGAAGAGAATCACCTGCACCCATTATAGACACACCATTGTGAGGAGGGCTGGTAGACTATAGTAAAAAGGTGATTCATAAGGTAACCTTTAAAGCTGAGGAGACTGGAAAAAAGTCGGACTTGGTAATGAGATGCATTCCAGCAAAGGGGGGCACTGCGGGAGAAATCTTGGAGGCAGCCAGAATGCAGGTGAGGCGACAGTCGGAGAGGGAGCAGAGAGGGTGGGAAGGAGTGAGGACAGAGATGAGGTTGGATATGTTAAGGCCCCCATACATCAGAGATTGATTGCAGCAATCATGCAATTTGCAATCGATTGTGTATAAAAATATTTCCCTTTTTCAATCAATTGTGGCAATTTTGCAATCTGCAATCGTTTAAAAAAGGGAAAGATTTTTATACGCAATCGATTGCAAATTGCACGATTACTGCAATCAATCTCTGATGTATGGGGGCCTTAAATGTTGGAGGAGTGATTTCCAGCTTTATATGTAAAGGTGACATAGGGGGAGGCCAGGAAAATTAACTTTGCAGTGGTCAATGCAGGAGATAATGGACACTGGGATAGGGGTTTTAGTGACATCTGGGGTGAGCAAAGGCTGAATCCTGGAGATGTTGTGGAGATGGAAGAGGCAGGATTTGGAGATGGCCTGGATGTAGGAAGAGTAGGAGGGAGTAGAATTGAGGATGACACAGAGGCAGCAGACACTAGGGAGTAGGAAGGGGTATGTTATCAATAAAGAAGGAGAGAATAGAATGAGGAGGGAACCTGGGAGGGGGGTGAAACAATGAGTTCAGTTTTAACCATATTGATTTTCAGGAAGATCTGGGACATCCAAAATGAGATAACAGATAACAGGTAGGCAGTTAGAGATGCAATAAAGCACGGAGGGAGAGAGGTCAAGGGAAGAGAGTTATATTTGAGTGTCATCAGTGTAAAGATGGTATTGAAAGCTAAATCAGCTGATGGGATTTCTAAGGGATGAGGTGTATCAAGAGAAGAGGATGGGCCAAGGAATCACCCTACACACACCTACACGCAGGGGAAATGACGGGGAGATGGAGTTAAATATAAAGGCTGAGAAGAGTCCATTGGGAAGGTAGGAGGAGAACGAAGAGAGTACAAGGTCGCAGAGGCTGATGGAATGGAGGATGTGAACAGTGTCGGACTGGGGCATGAAGGGCCCACCAGGGGATTGCAATGGTAGGGGCCCGCTGAAGGGGTGTGACCAGCTACTTTGTTGGTGTTGTCAACTGAATGGGCATGGCCATCCAAAAAATACTTTGGGCCGTATTCAATTTGAGGCGTTAAGTCCGGATCCGCGATACTTTACCGCCGATGACGTCATTATCGCCTGTTTTGCTTTTACCCCATATTCAATTGTAATAGGCGGTAAAGGATCGCCTATGAATGGCAGGCGGAAAAAAGTGCAGAATTGGGGTTTTGGGGTGCAACGTTGCGGGTGCCCCCGTGCAGCCTTCAGACAGTCCCCCAAAGGTAATCTGTGTCAAAAATTAAAAAAAAAACACTTAAGGACACCCCAAAAATTTACTTTGAAAAAGGGGGCGAAAAAAAAAAATGTTGGGGTACAAAGTTAAAAACTAGCGAACTTGACTCTGGGGGGTCCTCAAGTATGCCCCAAGTGTTTTTTTGATTGCAAGTGCTTGCAGCAGGTGGATTTTTCACGATTTTTTCAACTTTTAAATATGCTGACACCCCCATTTTCAAGTACCCCAAATTTGCTGGGATAAGTTATTTTCTTGAAAAAAAACTCCAAAATACTATTCTGCATCAGGTATAGAAAAACGCTATTTAGTAACAATTGAGCCCATTTAAAAACACTAAATACCTTCAGCAAGCCAAATCGGGGGGTACCATAGGGAACCCCCATGTCAGAGCATCATTTGGGGGGTGTCAGGCTGATTTCCCCAAAACTGACAGTACTTTCTGCTTGTTTTAGTATCGCCGGGTCCCGTTTACGCGTACTTTCATATTGAATACGGGGTAAAGCCTGGACGGCCGCGATACTTTTCCGCCTCCAAAACAGGCGAAGTCGGCGGAAAGTCCGGGCCGCGTTAAAGTATCGCGGCTCGGCTCACATTGAATACGGGCCTTTGTTGGATGGCCACTCGGACCGACTTATCAAATAATTTACATAGTCATCTTGTTGAATTTCAATAGGATACAGACGAAAGAACTAAGGGCCTTATTCAGACCCACTCGCAAGCCGCTGTCCGCTCGCAAGTGGGTCGATGTTGTGCACTGCGCATGCGCACGACGGCGGGAGCTCCGTCGTGCGCATGCGTCAGACGCGATGAGCAAAGGACTTTCCTTCGCTCGTTGTGTCTGATCAAAGGGGGCGTGCTGTCGATGTTGATTGACAGCACGCTCCCTTTGGTGGGCGTGCCTCCCTGACGGGGGCGTTCCCAAGGGAACGCCTACCTTCAGAAGCCGGCCCACTGACATCACTAGTGATGTCAGTGGGAGTGATTTTGGCTGTGATAGAGCCAAAATCACTCCGGGCCTTGCGGTTGAAAAACTCAACTGCAGGCTCCGGCTTGCAGTGGCGATGGTCGCGATGGTCAAGACCATCGCGGCCATCAAACTGCATGCTCGTATAGGCTGTGGGTGGTGACCCACAGCTATACGAGCGTCCAGGACGCTCCATAATTATGGAGGGCGGCCCTCATTCAGAGCGTGCGCTCTGCTCAGAGCGTACGGCTCTGAATGAGGGCCTAAGTAAACAGATTCTGAAACGTTGATATTTAACAAGATGACTGTGAATTATTTGTTAAGTCGACCCAAGTGCCACCCCAGGAGAGACTATGGGCCTGATTCAGCGGTAGCAATCGCGCACGCAGTTCTGCTGTGAAAGTATGCTAAAGTTTGCAATCGCAATGCTGTCGCAGGCCAACATAAAAACGCCCACTTCCCCTTTCTCCCATCCGTAATACCTTGCATTCCAGTGGAAACATCGGTAACATTGAGTACCATCAGAGCCTCATCCACAATTATAGCAGGTCAGACCTTACTTATAACTTGCTTTCTGCACGCAATGAGTACTCAATCTGCGTATGCCGTTGCAGTGGCTAATTTATGTACAGCCCTGTAACAGCGTTCAAACAGACAGGCACGCATGCGTTTCTCTGCCCCCTCCATCACCACCCCAAACGCTCACAGCCTGTCACTCATTCAGCAATGGGTCTGCTTAATCGCAATGCGATCGCAGAGCTACCTTCGCGCACGCACACTGTGATGAATACGCATGCACAGTACACAACCATCGTCTGTCTGCGTGCGCTTTTGTACTTGCGATCCGTGCATGAATCAGGCCCTATGTTACTTATTTCCTTATTCTAAGGATTTATGCGGAGGGCACCAGATTGCAATCAAATAATATAAGCAAGGAATGCCGGCTGATTGCAACTAATAGATATATACTGTGTTTATAAACCCCTTTGTGTGTCACTGGGCTACTTCTGTTTACATGTTATCGTGGACAGACTCCAGATATGCTCGCTATCTACTAGAGGCTTGAAAAGCATGAAAAACATGAATCCCCATAGTGTATTTGGACATATGGCAGTTCCTATTAAAGCTAAAGAACAGATAAAGGAAACGGTAAGAGGGGATGTAGTTGGCATCCGGCGTGCTGGATGCCGACAGTCTGAATACCGCCGCGAAATCCCGACAGGTCAGGATCCTAGCACCAGTATCTCGATCACCGGCATCCCTAAGGTAAGTATCGGGGTGTTAGGGGGAGATTAGGGTTAGGTAGCGGGATTAGGGTTAGGTACTAGGTGGAGGGTTAGGCAGCAGGGAGGGATAGTTAGGATTAGGGTGTGGGGAGGGAGAGGTTAGGTTTAGGCACTAGGGGGGAGGTTAGGTTTAGGCACCAGGAAGGGGATGTTAGGATTAGGGTGCGGGGAGGGAGAGGTTAGGTTTAGGCACTAGGGGAAGTGTTAGGGTTAGGGTGCGAGGAGGGAGAGGTTAGGTTTTGGCACCAGGGAGGGGGTGTTAGGATTAGGTGTGCGGGGAGGGAGAGGTTAGGTTTAGGCACTAGGGGGAGGGTTAGGGTGCGAGGAGGGAGAGGTTAGGTTTAAGCACCAGAGAGGGGGTGTTAGGATTAGGGTGTGGGGAGGGAGAGGTTAGGTTTAGGCACCAGGGAGGGGGTGTTAGGATTAGGGAGCGGGGAGGTTAGACTTAGGCACTAGGGGGGTAAGTTAGGGTTAGACACCGGGGAGGGAGGGTTAGGGTAGGGGGAAGGAAAATACTTACCATTCTTCCCTATGGGTGTTGGGATTCTGGTTGTCGGGATGCCGCTGTCGGTATTCTGACCTGCAGCATCCCGACAGCCAGGATTTCATACCCAACCCCGGTAAGAGGGGCGATGGATATAACCGCCTTTGCAGAAGGGAAGCATTTTGGATATTCCAAATTAAGAGTTTAAGCCCACAGGGTCTCAGCGAGTCCATAGAGCTCAATAATGTATAATCCACTGTTACTGCCCTATCACACATTTCTCTGCTCACCCAGCAGATCACTCTTCACGCAGCTTAAGGTGCCCATCCACTTGCCGATAATACTGAACGATTGCACGATTATGACATCGTCGTCCCAGCATCTACAAATGGATGGACACCTTTACACTGCCCCATCACACCTCACATTTCACCCCTTGTGCCTCTCAAAGCTCCCCTCACACTGCTGCCCTCACTCCCCAAACTGCTCCCTTCATGTATCAGAGCAGGGGTATATCTAGGGGTCTGAGCGCCCCTGGCAAAGTAAGGGACTGGTGGCCCCTCAAACCCCCCGCCCCACTACTACCACAAACCATCCCCACGAGCACCACCAGTGAGTGGTTGTAATGTGTTCCTGTAAACTCAGAAGAGAGATCCAGCAGAGTAAGATGCAATGGGGGAAACACACAAGCGAGTGTTATTTGCGGACAATCAGAGGGTGTCGTGCAAGTCACCTTTAGTGGGGTCTAATGTCCACATCTGGTGACTGTCTATCTAGCCTTGTCTTCTAAGCGTAAGCCTGGCATGCTAGCACTTATAGGGCCTCATTTATCAACAAGTTTTATCACTCAAAAGGAGTGATAAACTCGCTGCGTATGATAATGGTGCTCCAGCCAATCAGCTCCCAACTGTCATCTGTTTGCAAAATGACAGTTGGGAGCTGATTGGCTGGAGCACCATTTATCATACACAGTGAGTTTTATCACTCGTTTTGAGTGATAAAACTCGTTGATAAATGAGGCCCTAATAATTACACAATATCTGTAATTAATGAGTCGGAAATAAGCCCACTTAATGGTAGTGATCTCTCCATGACCCGGACTCCCGGTCACTGGCTGCAGCGGCTGGGCACACAGTGACGTTATGCCTTTCCAGGCAACAATCAGTGTCCCCTCCAAGTCCTAGCTCCCTGTGCCTTCTTCACACAGTACAATTTGTTTGGTGGGCAGTGTTGTTGCGTAGGGAATACACATATCGGTGATTTTAAACCCCGGCGACACCCCCCCTCTGTGCGAATGTCATCCTGGCCAAGGGGTAGATATGACCCTGCCTCAGGGCCCCCTCATGCCAGAGGCGTATCTATAATGGGTGCAGGGTGGGCCCGCACCACACACCCGTCACCGATAATATCAAAACTTACCTCTCTGAGGTTCCACATCTGGTCTTCAAGCGCTGCTCAAAACGCCGGAAAATGGCCATTCTACTGGTGTTTTGCGCATGCGCTGTGAGGAAATCGCTGGGAAAATGGCAGCCGCACCATTTCTCCGGCGATCTGCGCATGCGCAGTAGACTCTGGGCACACTCTAGTGCCCAGAGTCTACTGATTCTGCGGTGGCCGGCCAGCCGCGTAAGTCGGCTGCCGGGGTGAGAGGAGGGGGCCCGTGACGGAGGATGCACACGGGCCCCCTCCTCTCTAAAGACACCCCTGCCGGGCCTGCCTCATGCCCTAGACTTCTACCAGTATGCCAATCTGCTTCTCCCACTACTTCAACCCCCACCACCCCCTGACACACACATACACACCACACACACACACACCACACACACGCAACCCCTGATTCTTCCCCAGCAATCACAAAGGAAGCTCACATGCAAGTCACACACATAAGGACAGATGACACATACCTTATCAGCAGCAGAGTTCTGTCTCCTGGTGGGCCAGGCTTGGCTGTGCAGCAGCTTCCTTCCATCTCCCTCTCTGATAGCAGCATTTTCCAATCTCTCTAATCCCGTGTAACTCCGCCCCCTGTTTAGCTCCGCCCATGTAAAAGTCCCGTTTAGCCCCGCCCCCTGCTCAGCCCCGTGTACCTTAGCCCCCTTCTCAGAGTGTTGTCAGGTGGCCTGTTGTTAGAGCCCGACAGCTCTCCCTAGCAAAACTTGATATAGACAGCAGCACTGCTGCTGCTGCCCTGGCTCTGCCTGACAGCAACATACACCCCCCCCCCCCAACACTCTCGATCGCCGTGAGCTAAGCCCCGCCTCCTCGCAGAAAGGGGCGTGGCCACA
Source organism: Taudactylus pleione (assembly GCA_031769625.1). Taxonomy (NCBI): domain Eukaryota; kingdom Metazoa; phylum Chordata; class Amphibia; order Anura; family Myobatrachidae; genus Taudactylus; species Taudactylus pleione. Next base: position 5,105,259 of record JAUIMM010000121.1, read on the forward strand.
TTGCAGTAAGGCCCACCGGGGAAATACCCGATTCCCCGGCAGCCCAGTCCAAGCCTGGATGTGAAGGAGGAGAGGATGGAAGACCGTTTCAAATGAAAATGTGAGATGTCTAGCAGCAAGAGAGTCTAAGATGAGGATTAATTGTAACAATAAATGATGACAAGTGATCAGAAACACCAGATAAAATTGAATGTAACTGAAGATCAGAGCCCAAATTGTTGTTTTCCTTCCCCTAACTTGAATATTTGTCAAAAAGTTTAAAGCTATTGCTAATGTAATGCAACAGAAATCCCCACACAGGTTCATAAGAACGAGCTGTCACTGTAAAGATGAGTTCTATGGGTATGTAATGCCGACTTTCGGGATGCCTCCTGTCACAATACCGACAGCGGCATCCTGGTGGTTGGTATCCTGACAGGGGTACGGGTAAGAATGATTACCCTCCCCCTCCTCCCCCTAACCCTCCCTTCTTGTAGCCTAACCCTCCCCACCCCGCACCCTAACACTCCCCGTTAGTGCCTAAACCTAAGTTCCCCCCTTAGTGCCTAACCCTACCCCCCCCCCACTGTTGCCTGACCCAAACCCCCCAGGGGTGCTTAACCCTAACCTCCCCCCAAAATCTAATGCTAATCCCGCTAATTTACCTACACCTAACCATTACCTTCATTCGGGCACGCGTCCTCCTGGATTCTGGCATCGGAATTAAGATAGGCTTCGGTATCTCGACACCTATCTGAAGTCCCTTGTCAGGATTCCAGCATCGGGATTGAGACCCGGCGGCTGCGATACATCCCAGAGACAGGAAATAGTAAGAATCAAAGTTTGACAGTTGACATTGAAAGAACAAGGATGCGAGTGTAACTTCTGAAAGCCCCTGTCTTTTCTGACCCTTACATAGAAAAACATATAGAGGCTTCTGAAACTATGCCTTGCAGGAACTATGATGAATTCAGACAAATATCTGCTGAATGAACCATATAATCAGGAGATTATTGTACTAAAAGTGTAAGTCAATATGATTGACTCAACTCCCTGTTACTAAAAGCTTCATAGAGGGCAGTCATTATCCATGTAACAATGCAGCTAGAATTTCTGAAATTGATTGGCATTTACAGGGATTCGTAAACTTTCAGAGTAAATCTGTAATACCCAACAAAGAAAAGGTCATTTGAAGTGCTGGGAAATTCACATATAGCTGTGTTCATGTACTGTGTTGGTAATGTCTCTGATTAATTCCTTCATCAAGGGTGAAGGTAGGAGAGAGGGTAATGGTGTAAGTTATTTACTCCAATTCTAGTTTTGTTTCTTGTTGGTAAGGAGCATACATGATTTTGGCTAATGTGATTAAAATGAAGGGGCCTATTCATCATCGGAGGATGTATGGCCTCCGATGATGAAGTATTGGACGCTGCGAAGGATACTTAAGTATCCAACTTGCAGCGGGGGAAATGTGACACCGAAGTAATTCATCATTGCTCCGGTGAGGGTACAGCTCCTCCAAAAAGCAGTTTTCCCAGTGGATAGTACTTACCTGCTTCCCTTCATCCCGGCTACGCATGCGTGATCTCGGGTCACGCAAGCGCAAAGCCGCTGGGGAGGTAGTGAGGAGGCGGCAGAGGGATCCACTCGGATCCCTCTTCACATTCCCGGAACTCCTTCCCATAGGATGGAGAAGGGATCCAAGAACAAGCGCAGTCAGTTTTCAGAGTTTGCTGAATATCAGACCCCTGATGATGAATAGCCCGGTAACCCAAATATGTGGAAACTAGCGTTTATGCATGGTTACCGGGCCATTTATCGTATGATGAATAGGCCCCTAGACCTCTTAATAATTAAAGGATAGTCTTTGAGAGCCTTGTAACATAAGCCCTGATTCAGAGCCGGATGTTTTTTGTTTTTTTTGTGCGGCCTCTTGGCCGCTCGCATAGCTGTGGGTGACCACCCACAGCTATTGCGAGCGGCCAGGATGATGGTCGCGATGGTCTTGACCATCGCGACCATCGGGCTTGCGACTAGACCCTTGTGGTAGGGTCTCGTGGCCGCAAGCCCCAGAGAGCTTCTGGCTCTGATAGAGCCCACAAACGGCACTGATGCGCTTGGGAACGCCTCCGTTTATGAAGCCACCCCCCGGCTACGCCTACCAAACGAAACGAGCTGTCAATCACCATCAACAGCTGGCCCCCTTTGGTGCGAGACCTGGAGCGGCGGAGCACCCGTCGCTAGCCGGGTCTCGTGCATACACACGACGGAGCCGTCTCCGTCGTGCGCATGCACAGTGGGCAAACATCGACCCGGTTGTGAGCGCTCAGTGCTTGCGACCGGGTCTGAATCAGGCCCAGAGCACGGATGGGAAAGTGGTTAGCATAATTGTCTCATAGCACTAAGGTCATGAGTGCAATTCCCGGTCATAGCCCATCTGTGTGGGGTTTGTATACTCTCCCCATGTTTGGGTGGGTTTTCTCCGGGTGCTCCCATTCCTCCCTTTCCAAAAATATACTGGTAGGTTAATTGTTTGTGTGTGCTTGTATGTTAGTGACCTTAGACTGTAAGCTCCAAAGGGGCAGGGATCAAAATGAATGGCATATATTCTCTGTACATCACTGCGTAAATAAGTGTTGCTAGATTAATAAACTATAATATTAGTGATCAAAGTAAATAGTTTGTTACTATTTAGTTTTATTTTGCTGTTTTTAAAGAAGTTAGGAGTTATTACTAATATTAATATATTAAAAAAGTTATGTTTTACATGGCACAAAAACTTCTAAATTAGGATATTTGCACCCCTTAGACTACTTTTTTTAAATTTCTTCTTGGAGTAGCATCCTGGGAAAAAGGGAAGCATTATAGAACATGCAGGGATGTCTTTAGCCTACTTGGAATCTGCAAGCAGATGCTGCAAACCATTAACCAGAGCTGGGTGACTGGAGTTTACACCATCATAGAGGTATCTAGATCCAGTACTCAGAGCAACAATCCCCATCGATAGAGGTACTGATGGTATGGTGAGTAGGGAGTCCCAAAGGTCAGAAGCTGCGATGCTGAGAATAGGCAATGCAATTGCAGAGCAGCAAAGTAATCTGAAGTGCAATACAGGAAAAGTCCACTTGAACCCGTAAAAAGTAGGAGAGTTGCACTTAGAGGACTTGCTTGAAGCCAGGATCACTGTAGGCTGAAGACTTGGCACTTGAAGCACTAGGATAGTCTATGGTACACCCAGGAGACTTCAGAGGGAATGGGTATGAAATACCAGCGTCCAGGGCCGGTGCAAGGTTTTAAGGCGCCCTAGGCAAAGGTTCACTATGCCACCCCTGCTTCCCCCGAACCCTGTGCCCAGCCCCTCACATACAAATTTACTCCAGCTCCCTAATAGTACACTATTGCAAGTCAGACTGCATCTCAGTAAAAAATGTGTATGCAGACTCAAAAAATGCAAATTGTAACCAAATTGCAAAGATAGATAGATATGAGATAGATAGATAGATAGATAGATAGAAAGATAGATAGATAGATATGAGAAGGATAGATGTGAGATAGAGAGAGAGAGAGAGAGAGAGAGAGAGAGAGAGAGAGATGGATGGATAGATAGATATGAGATGGATGGATAGATAGATAGATATGAGATGGATAGATAGATGTGAGATAGATAGATAGATAGATAGATAGATAGATAGATAGATGTGAGACAGATAGATAGATAGATAGGAGATGGATAGATAGATGTGAGATAGATAGATAGATAGATAGATAGATAGATAGATAGATAGATATGAGATGGATAGATGTAGGATAGAGAGATAGATAGATAGATAGATAGATAGATAGATAGATATGATAGATAGCTCGATCGATCGATCGATATGAGATGGATAGATAGATGTGAGATAGAGAGATATGACAGAGATAAATTGTTAGATAGATAGATAGACAGAGAGAGAGATGATAGATAGCCCCCAGCAGCAGAGAAGGAGTGTCACAGATGTGTTAGCAAAAACAAGAGATATGGTAAGAACTTACCTTTGTTATCTCTGTTTCTACGAAGTCCATAGGGTCCACAGGGTTGACCTTGGGGTATAGCTGGATCTGGATCCATGGGCACCATGCAGTTAAAGCTTTGCTGCTCCCAGGATGCACTTGGGTCCGTCCTCCTCTATACCCCGCCCCCGGCCACAGGCACCTCAGTTGGTAAGCAGCTAAGGCCGGAGGAGGAGACTAAACAGAGAGAAGGAAGACTGGAACACACAAGAAACCATACTCACAGAAATGGGAGACGGAAAACCGGTGACCAGCCACACAGCCCATTTGAAGCCAGGTGCGTCAGGGCGGGCGCCCTGTGGACGCTATGGACTTCGTAGAAACAGAGATAACAAAGGTAAGTTCTTACCATATCTCTTGTTTTCTACTTCAGGGTCCATAGGGGGTCCACAGGGTTGACCTTGGGGATGTCCCAAAGCAGTTCAACTAAGGGCGGGGACGCTCCTGTGCTGAAAGGAGTACCTGGCGCCCAAAGGATGCATCCTGAGAGGCGAAGGTGTCAAACGCATAGAACCTCAAAAACGTTTGAATTGAAGACCAAGTGGCCGCCTTACACAGCTGAACAGCGGAGGCGCCACGTCTAGCAGCCCAAGAGGGACCCACAGAACGAGTGGAATGAGCCTTAACAGAGGCTGGCACAGGTAAACCCTCCTGTGCATAAGCCTCACAAATAACGGAACAAAGCCAACGGGCTAACGTTTGCTTGTTGGCAGGCCAACCCCTCTTGTGAAAACCGAAGAGGACAAACAAAGAATCCGACTTCCTAACCGAAGCAGTCCGATCCACATAGATTCTAAGTGCCCGGACTACATCTAAGGAAGCCTCACCAGCTGAAAGATCAGGCGACTGAAAAGCTGGCACAACAAGTTCCTGATTAATGTGGAACTTCGAGACCACTTTGGGCAAAAACTCAGGACGAGTGCGGAGCACCGCTCTGTCCTGATGAAAAATCAGAAAAGGAGGGCGACAGGAAAGCGCCCCCAACTCTGACACCCTCCTGGCAGAAGCAATTGCTAGGAGAAAAACGGTCTTGAACGTCAGCCACTTGAGGTCCACCACCTCAAGAGGCTCAAAAGGATGACCCTGCAAGACCCGTAGCACCACCGCCAAGTCCCAAGGAGCCACAGGAGGCACGAAGGGAGGCTGTATCCTGAGAACACCCTGGAAAAAGGTGTGAACATCCGGTAGTGTAGCAATCCATCGCTGAAACCACACGGACAAAGCAGACACATGAACCTTCAGAGAGGCCAGGCGTAAGCCGAGGTCCAAACCTGATTGAAGGTACTCCAAGATTCTGGAAACCCGGAACACCTGAGGATCATAGTTTCTGTATTCACACCACTGAAAGTGCGCCACACCCTGTGGTAAATCCGTGCGGAGGCAGGCTTGCGTGCCCTAAGCATGGTACCAATGACTGAACTGGAGAAACCCCTAGACCTCAAGACGGCTGTCTCAAGAGCCACGCCGTCAAAGACAGCCGACCCAGATCCGGGTAAAGGCAGGGCCCTTGAGACAACAGGTCCCGACGCTGAGGAAGAAGGTACGGAGCGTCGATGGAGAGACACCTCAGATCGGAGTACCAAGGACGTCTGGGCCACGCCGGAGCAACCAGCACGAGCGTGCCGCCGTCCTGCTTGAATTTCTGCAGAACCCGAGGAAGTAAGGATATCGGAGGAAACAGATACGCCAGGTGAAACATCCATTTCACCGACAGCGCGTCTACCAGACTGGCGCCTGCGTCTCTTGTCCTTGACCCGTAAACGGGCAACTTGTGATTGTGACGGGAGGCCATCAAGTCCAGCTCCGGCAGCCCCCACCTGTCCACGAGTAGCTGAAACACCTCTGGGTGAAGCGACCATTCCCCGGGATGCACGTCGTGACGGCTGAGGAAGTCCGCCTCCCAATTGAGGACTCCGGGAATGAAGACTGCCGAGATCGCTGGAATGTGACACTCCGCCCAAGCAAGGATGCGAGACACCTCCGACATTGCTGCCCAACTTCGAGTTCCTCCTTGGTGGTTGATATACGCCACCGTGGTGGCGTTGTCGGACTGCACCTGAACCGCCCATCCGTAAAGAGCGGGACCGGACGACTGCAGGGCCCGATAAACCGCCCGCAGTTCCAGAATGTTGATGGGAAGAAGAGCTTCTTCCGCAGACCAACGACCCTGAAGTTACAACGAGCCGGTCACTGCCCCCCAACCCCGAAGACTGGCATCCGTCGTGAGCAGGACCCAGTCCGGGATCCAAAAGGGACGCCCCTCGACCAGATGAGCTGTCTGAAGCCACCAAGCCAAAGACTGCCGAACCTCCAGGGACAACACCAGCAACTGAGAGCGGATCCGGTGAGGTAACCCTTTCCATTCCGATAGAATCAGCCCCTGCAGAGGCCGGGAATGGAACTGGGCAAATTCCACCATGTCGAATGTTGACACCATGGAGCCCAAAACCCTCATAGCCGAATGGACCGACAGGCGGCAACTGCTCAGGCAACTGTGTATCCTCAGCTGCAGGGAGGAGACCTTCTCCGGGGTCAGGAAGATCCTTTGCTGCCGAGAATCCAGCAGGGCTCCCAAATGAACCATCCGCTGAGATGGAATCAGGGAGGACTTTTTCCAATTTATCAGCCACCCGTGCGCTTGCAGGCAAGCGACCGTCAAGTGGAGATGATGAAGCAGTACCTCCGGGGAACTCGCCAGCAACAGGAGGTCGTCCAGATACGGTAGTAGCCGTACATTCTGGTTCCGAAGATGTGCGGCCATGACCGCCATAATCTTCGTGAACACCCTCGGTGCCGTGGAGAGACCAAAGGGTAGCGCCCGGAACTGGTAATGGTGTTGAAGGATAGCGAACCTCAGATACCGCTGGTGCGAAGGTGCTATCGGAACATGGAGGTAGGCGTCCTGGATATCCAGGGACACCATGTAATCCCCCGGTTCCATCGCCAGAATGATGGAACGTAACGTTTCCATCCTGAACTTGGGAACTCTGAGGAATTTGTTCAGAGACTTCAAGTTGAGGATAGGGCGATGAGAACCATTGGGTTTCCGCACCAGAAACAGAGAAGAATAGAACCCCGTCCCTCGTTGTAATTGAGGAACGGGAACAATGACCCCTGCTGTCAGCAAGGACTCTATAGCTTCCTGAATCTGTAAAGACTTGGTCGTATCCTGAGAAGGACTCATGCAGAAAAACTGGTGGGGCGGTCTGTGCCGAAAAGACAGGGCGTACCCCTGGGAGACCACTTCTCGAACCCAGGCATCCGTGGTGGTATTGTGCCAGCACTGGGCAAATAGAAGAAGTCGGCCTCCCACTCTGGGGTCCCCCAGAGGGAGGCCCGTCCCATCAGGCAGAAGGTTTATCTTCCTGCTTGGAAGAAGGGCGCCTGGCACTCCAGGGCTGCTTCTTGGGCTTAGAAGCGGCCTTGGTCGTCGACTGCCTCGGGAAGGACTGACCTTTTGCCTTGCCCTGAACCCGAAAGGACCGAAAAGCAGAGCTCCGTACCTTGGTAGGAGCAGAAGCCGAAGGGAGGAAGGCTGATTTAGACTTAGCCAGAGTGTCCACAATTTTGTCCAAGTCTGGACCAAAAAGCAACTCCCCATTAAAAGGTAAGGCCTCCAGTCCCTTTTTGGAGTCAGCGTCAGCTCTCCAAGACCTCAGCCACAAGGGCCGACGCGCCGACACAGCAGCAGCTGACACCAGAGAGGTTAGCAGGCTTGCGTCTAACGATGCTTCCCCAATGTAGGAAGCCGCATCCCTCATTTGACCTATCAACGCTCTCTGGATCTCCGGAGCATCTTCCGGAAAGGTATCCTCCAAAGCATTGGCCCAGCTCTTGATGGCCTTAGCCACCGCCCCCGAGAGAGAGTAGATAGACTTCAAACAAGTCTCCACCTTCCTGTCCGTGGGATCCTTCAGGGAGGAGATCGACGGCAAAGGCAGCGTAGCGCTTTTAATTAAGTGGGTAACGTGGGAATCCACCGCTGGAGGAGTTTCCCACTTCCTGCTATGAGCCTCCAGAAACGGATAGTTCGAAGCCAACCGCTTCTGCGGTTGGAACCTCTTGCTGGGCAACTGCCAGGCCCCTGCCATATGATCCGTCAATTGATCGGACAGGGGAAAAACCGTCGAAGCTACCTTGGCCTTTTTAAAATTTGGGTATTTTGACCTGGGGGCGGGCACATCCTCCTCAATGTGAAGGATGGCCCGCACCGCCCTAACCAATGCCGGCACATTAATGGAAGACTTAGCCTCCATCTCCTGGGCCCCGGCATCCGAGTCAGAGTCTTCATGGATCTCCCCGTCATCCGAAGACACGTCCGTGTCCGTGAACTGAGCCGCCAGTGAAGCCGGAACGGAACGCTTGGACGCCCGTGGGGGCAAATCACTGTGCAACATATGTTGAAAAGCCGATGACGAAGCCGCCAGACTCTGAACAGAGCTGGAGAGGACGTCCACCCAAGGCGGGGGTACTGCCTGAGGATACCCCTGAAAAGGTACCATCGGCTGCTGCGGCACCGTGGGGGTTTGCACGTATACCGGCAAACCCGCATAAGGACCCACAGTCTGAGACCCGGGAGGAGACTGCACCAGACGAGTCACACCCGGGGAACGGGGCATGGTAGGCTGGGGCAACGCTCTAGAAGGGGCCGCAGTCGGGACCGCAAGTCGGTCCGCGATTGATGCCAGCACTTGCGTAAACATTGCCCACGGAGGATCCTGCGCCACCGGGGGTTTAGAGGGTCCAGGTACCAACTGGCACCGCCCGCACAGACCGTCCTGAGACAAATCTGCCCCGTCAACCCCTGCCGAACAGCGTCGGCAGGAAAACAACACAGGAGCCTCGGAGCGCTCATTCCCCTCATCAGACATGACACAAACTTTTTTGCAAAAAAAGTGTCTCACCGAAACGAGGTAAGGCGTATAACACCCACGCACTCCCAAGTATGCAACCCAAACAGCCCACAATATGGTACTGAGGAGCACACCGCAGTATGTGACGGACCTCACAAATACGTAGATTTATATAAGTGAGGTACACAGAAAGAACACCCCTCCCCCACGCACCTGCGGGCCGTAGGAGAAGGAAAGGGATAGGTAAAAAGCTGACAGTAAGTAGAAAATAAGCACAGACAGCAGCACTAGCAAAAAGTCACATACCATGCAGAGAAGTTATACTCACTGCACCTTCCGCTACAATCAACCTCCCAGATTCAGTGTCTGGGAGGGCTATAGCGCTGCGAACACTGTCCTTTGCAGGGGGAGAGGTACGCAGGGGGACTGGTCCACTGGAAGCCTGCCTGGGAGCTCTGCGATGCTGCCTGAGGAAGATGGCCGCCGGAGAGCTCTGAGGAGGAGTGGCCGAGTGAGAACAGCCCAGCGACGCCAGCACACATGAGAGAAGGCGCGCTGGGCTGAGGGGAGGAGCGCTGAAGCAGGGAAGGCTGCCTCCCCTGCTAGTACTAAACCCCCGGGGAAGCCGGTTCCCCGCCGGTACTTACACCCCGGGGGCCAGCGGACACGCGGGGTATTCCTGAAGAGGGGGAGCCCGCCGCCGCTACTAGCACCGCCGGTCTGTCCCCAGAGACCGACGGCATGAAGACTGCATTATCCCCGCGTGCAGCGCTGACAGCGCTGCACGCGGCTTACCTGGCCCCTTCAGTCCGGCAGCAGTCCTTGGGAGGTCCCGGAGCCACGCTAGTACTGACTCCGGGGTCCCGCTGCGATCCCCGGATCAGTACCGGCATCGCAGCGCCAGCGGGGCTGTTGGAGCGGCAGCGTAGACGTCCAGATGGACAGTCTGATGCTGCCGCTCTGAAGACAGTAAAAATAAAATAAAATATTTTTTTTAAAAATAAAGAATAAAGCTTAGGGGCTGCTTATGCAGCCCCACTGCGCAGGGTGACCCGACTCCGGCCGGGCACCAACTAAAACTGAGGTGCCTGTGGCCGGGGGCGGGGTATAGAGGACGGACCCAAGTGCATCCTGGGAGCAGCAAAACTTTAACTGCGTGGTGCCCATGGATCCAGATCCAGCTATACCCCAAGGTCAACCCTGTGGACCCTCTATGGACCCTGAAGTAGAAACATAGCAAATACATGTAAATTACAAGTGTCAGGTTACATTTCTGACATAGGCACATGGCACTTACCAGCAGTGTGTCAGTATGAAGCTGCAGCTCAGCCCAGCACACACAGGCCTGCTCCTCGTCTCAGTCTGTTTCTTCTAGGGGGCGGAGCTACTCTGTGCCTGGCTAGGAGTGAGGGAAAGTAACAGCAGTGGATGGGAGCTGTGCTGTCCGATGTCAGGGCTGGCTGTGTGAAGCGTGACAGCACAGCCTGAGCCTATGTGACAGATAGCTCAGAGAGCAGGGGAGAGTAGTGACTGTACCTGCTTACACCCGCGATTTCGTCAGGTTGATGCGGATGAAGGATGTCTTGATCAGACATGCTTCAAGTTTATGGGTGACTGCAGAGGAGTAGCTAATGGCCATGGTACCTGGAGCAAGGGTATGTTCTGGCGCCCCCATCCCCTGTACTGAATTGGGAGCGTGGCCAACATGTGGGGGGGATGTTACATATGAAAATTAAAAATATTTTAAAATCCTAAATTGGTCACAGAGGGCCTGATTCAGCAAGGATCTCAATTGCAAAGCTGCACGCAGCGTGCCAGTGCGCTGAAGTTAGCAATTTCTGTGTAAGGTCTGCCCTTGTGCAAGTGTGCGTGAGGCTGTGATGGTAATCGATTGTACCGATGGTTTCCCAGTCTTACTAAACATTACGGATATGTGTAAGGTAAAGTGGGCGTGCTTGTGTAGTGCTGCAACGGCATATCGATCGCAATGAATTAGCATACTAATCGCAGCCAGACTGCGTGCTAGCCATAGTGAATCAGGCCCTCAGTACGGTTAGTAGTGACACATGGCAGCTGGGGAATGTAGTGATGGTAGTGACTGGGTGGGGGTAGTATTAGTAGTGATACATAGCAGCTGGGGGAGGTGTTGGGGTTGATGGAGGTAGGAGGGACTGGGTAGTAGTAGGGACACAGATGTCATCTGGATCTAGCACTGGTATAAGGGACACACACAGGATGACTAGTCCCCCCCTGAATCCTCCATTGCCTATTACGCCCATAATAATTATAGGTATAACTCATCAACCACCAGCATCAGTCCCCAGTCCCACTGTCTGTCTGTCCGTCCGTCCGTCCGTCCATCCTTCAACACTTAGCTGCTGCCCGCTGCTTGTCTGTGGAGTTGTCTGCGTCACCGTGCAGTCCGCTGCCTGCTTGTTGCGATTATCCTGCACGGGCCGCGGAGGGGCTGGAGGCAGAGCCGTCAGTGGTGACTGACAGGCTCCGCAAAGGATTGTGGGGGAGCTGCTGTGGCTGGGCATGCGCAGCAACTTCCCCCATTGGCTGCGACTGCAGGAGTGTGTAGAGCTGCCCAATTGGAGAGCTCCGATTGCGGCAGCAGCTGTGGGGGTACCAGCCGTGGGTGAGTGGAGGGCTGCCACCGGCCGCACAGTAAGGAAGCCTATGCGCGGCTCAGGCTGTCACTGACAGCCTGAGTCAGGCTGCGGCGCGCCGTCTATACTTTTTGGCGCCTGGAGCTTGCCCTCCCTACACCCCTGGGTGACTGATTTAACAGGGACGGGACTAATACAGCACGGCAGCCGTCCTGCACAGTGGATATTCCCGGCTGTAACACGGCGACTGTGCTGTGTGAAAGAAGGCACTTACTTTCAGCCACCACTATTTTTCACACCCATTAAAAAACCGGGCGGCAAAAAGCCGGCAAGTGTGAAATAGGCCTTACAGCCGGGAATATCCACTATGCAGAACGGCTGCCGTGCCGTGTCTGTCCCGTCCCTGCATGCCAGTGGTGTAAAGGAAACAATGTTTACTTTCACACACATGGGCTTGTGCCGGCCGGGCTTGTGCAGCAGCTACTGCCAGGTTCTTGCCCGGCCGGCCAAAACCGGCAGGTGGCCTTTTTCGCCGGGTGTGAAATATAGTTAAGCAGGGAAGCAGGTGGGTCCTTTCACACGACCCGGGCACAGCATGGTTGCCGTGTTACACCCGGGAATATCCACTGCAAGGACGGTTGCCGTGCCCGTGCAGTCCCTGCACGCCAATGGTGTATAGGAAACAATGTTTCCTTACACACACACCGGCCAGCTTGTGCAGCAGCTGCTGCTGCTGTGCATGCCCAGCCGATAAGTAAAAAAAAAAAATATTAAAAGCGGCTCAAAGCTACAGCTTGTGAAAAACACTGTCCGGCTTCTGCCTGTTTCTTGGCCGGATGGTCAAAACCGGCAAGTGTGAAACTATACTTAAACTGCCTAATGGTAGTGCCGGCCCTGCCGGTGGCTCAGTAGCCGCCGGTTCATATCCCGACGGCAGCATTACGAAAATTGAACATCCTGAAAGGGGCTTGTAAGTATATTAACCCTCTCCCTACCCTAGCCCTCCCTTAGTGGTGCCTAACCCTAACCTCTCCTTGGAGGTGCCTAATCCTAACCTCCCCCCAGTGGTGCCTAACCCTAAACCTCATGGGGGGGAGCCTAACCCTAATTTCCCCCCCGGGGGTGCCTTAACCTAACCCTCCCCTCCGCGGCTAACGCTAAACTTCCCCCACTTACCTTCATTCGGGATGCCGGCTGTTGGGGTTTTGGCGTCAGGGTAAAGATAGGCGTTGGCATTTCGACACCTATCTTTAATCCCGAGTCGGGCTTTCGACATAAAGATTCCGACAGCTGGCATCCTGGCCATCGGTAAATTCACTACATTCCTTTCAGACTACTGCACAGACTGGAACCAAGATGTAACACACAGGCTTGGGCTGAAATGGAACTGGATTTGTACCGGAGGTAAAAGTAGTAGAACCGGAATGGAACAGGAGGCTTGAACAACAGAGCCAGAGTGGAACCGAAGGCTTGAACTGGACTGGGACTGGTGATAACGGAACCAGAATTGGACCTGAGGCTTGGACCGTTGATAGCAGCAACAGAATAAGAATGGGATTGAATGAGAGCAGCATCTTAAGCACAGACTGGTAAAGGTGCAGACTAGAATCTGGCCACAGCACAGGACTGCAAAGTAGATGAAGCAGCAGCAATTTGTAGAAATAAAGCAGATAGCAGCAGGGCTGCCATCAGGGGGTACTGCCGGTTCTGGAGTCCCGGGCCCGGACAGAGAGGGGGGCCTGCACAGGGACGGACCTACCAGTCATGCAGCAGGTGCCCCTTGGGAGTAATGGCCTGCAGGTATTCCCCAGCACGTAGCAGATCCTTATCACTGAGGATCCGCACTGCAGCGCCGGGCATCTGTCTGTGGCAGTGATGAATGGTCATAGCTTCCTTCCGTACCTTCCTGGTGGCTGGCCCCTCCCCCAGACCAGCCACCTGACAATGAGCAGCTCAGACACCATATGCCTGACTGTGCAGTGTGACTCACCAGTCTGCCCACGCGGACTACAGTACTCTCTGCAAGACTGACTCCTGCCCCTTGCAACAGACGGAAGTGAGCCGAAGTGAGCCGGAGGACTTCTAAGGATACTGACTTAGGTAAGTTAATTGGGGAGGGGAGGTGGGGAGCACCACTGAGAGACAGCAGGAAGGGGGGGAATTAATCAGAGAAAAATGTCTGGGGGGGCACTGACAGAGGGGGATGTCTGTGTGTCTGGGGCGGCACTTACAGACAGAGGGGAATGTCTGTGAGGGGGGGGTCACTGACAGACAATGGGGAATCTGTGGGGTGGCACAGATCGACAGAGGTGTGTGTGGGGGGGTAACTGACAGGGGGGAATGTGTATGGGGAGGTCACTGACAGACAGAGGGGAGTGTGTGTGTGGGGGTCACTGACAGACGGGAGTTTGTGTGTGGTTGGTCGCTGAGAGAGGGGAATGTAGGGGGGATCGCTGGGAGAGAAGGGAATGTGGAGGGGATCATTGAGAGAGGGGAAAGTAGGGGGGTGTCATTGAGAGAGGGAAATGGGGGGATCGCTGAGAGAGAGTGAAATGTGGGGGGATTGCAACTGTCTGCTACAATAAAGTTTTTATATTTTTTTATTGAGGCAAGGCATGCATGACGCCATTACATCATGCACGCTGCACAACTGACAGAGGATCCAGCTTCAGCGCGAAGAGGAACAGCCAGAAGATACAGGAGAAGGTAAATGTCTGTGGGCTGTAGGGGGCAGAATAGAGAAAGAGGGATGCTAGCTAGGGAGACACTGCGGGGAGAGAGAGAGAGACTCTCAATCCAAACAGCACTACAGCGTGCCTGGGTGCCCCGGACGGCGGCACTCCAGGTCTAAATAATTAACAGTCTTGATAAAAGAGCGCTAAGCTCTGAAATGTTGACTTCTATACTTTAGTTTCTCGTGAATATATATACATATTAGGGGTGAGCGGGTTCGGATTTCTGAAATCCGAACCCCCCCGAGCCCCCCCGATCCGAGTCAGATCCGAGTCAGGCTCGACTTTTCCCGCCTGACTCGGATCTGAAATCGAGGCAAAACGTCATCATCCCGCCTTCCGGGTCTCGCGGGTTTTGGATCCTATATAAGGTACCCGCGTCGGCGCCATTTTCTCACTCGGCTGTGGACAGTGAAGAGGGACGGTGGGAGTTAGGGCTGGCTGGGCTGTGTAGTGTAGTGTAGTGCAGAGTAGTGTTGTGCTGCACTGTGCTGCTGTTGTCCACTACTTCAAAGTCCATAGGGGCTGGCTGTGCTGCTGTTGTTAATAGGGGCTGTGTCCACTACTTGAAAGTCCATAGGGGCTGGCTGGACTGTGTTGTGCAGTCAGTTCTCCATAGGGGCTGTGTCCACTCCAAAGTCCTGTGCAGTGTCCCAGTCCTAAAGGGGTGCTGTAGTGTTGTCCAGGGGGTGCTCTGTCCGTCAGGGGTGCTCCCCCCAAGTGCTAAAAAAATAATATTTTTTCTGTGTTTGTGAATTGTGTGCGCAGTAGCCGCACGTGCATCAACAAAGTAGTGCCAAGCGTGCGCCTGTGTCATAAGTAAAGGGCCGGCTGGCTTGACCGTTAAAGGGTGCTGTAACCCAGAAAGTACACTCCAAACCAAATAAAAAATTATTTTCTGTGTTTGTGAATTGTGTGCGCAGTAGCCGCATGTGCATCAACAAAGTAGTGCCAAGCGTGCGCCTGTGTCATAAGTAAAGGGCCGGCTGGCTTGACCGTTAAAGGGTGCTGTAACCCCCAAAGTACACTCCAGTCCAAACCAAAAAAAAAAATATTTTCTGTGTTTGTGAATTGTGTGCGCAGTAGCCGCACGTGCATCAACAAAGTAGTGCCAAGCGTGCGCCTGTGTCATAAGTAAAAGGCCGGCTGGCTTGACAGTTAAAGGGTGTTGTAACCCCCAAAGTACACTCCAAACCAAAAAAAAAAATAATTTCTGTGTTTGTGAATTGTGTGCGCAGTAGCCGCACGTGCATCAACAAAGGTAGTGCCAAGCATGCGCCTGTGTCATAAGTAAAGGGCCGGCTGGCTTGACCGTTAAAGGGTGCTGTAACCCCCAAAGTACACTCCAGTCCAAACCAAAAAAATATATATTTTCTGTGTTTGTGAATTGTGTGCGCAGTAGCCGCACGTGCATCAACAAAGTAGTGCCAAGCGTGCTCCTGTGTCATAAGTAAAAGGCCGGCTGGCTTGACCGTTAAAGGGTGCTGTAACCCCCAAAGTACACTCCAAACCAAAAAAATATATATTTTCTGTGTTTGTGAATTGTGTGCGCAGTAGCCGCACGTGCATCAACAAAGTAGTGCCAAGCGTGCGCCTGTGTCATAAGTAAAGGGCCAGCTGGCTTGACCGTTAAAGGGTGCTGTAACCCCCAAAGTACACTCCAGTCCAAACCAAAAAAAAAATTATTTTCTGTGTTTGTGAATTGTGTGCGCAGTAGCCGCACGTGCATCAACAAAGGTAGTGCCAAGCGTGCGCCTGTGTCATAAGTAAAGGGCCGGCTGGCTTGACCGTTAAAGGGTGCTGTAACCCCCAAAGTACACTCCAAACCAAAAAAAAAATATTTTCTGTGTTTGTGAATTGTGTGCGCAGTAGCCGCACGTGCATCAACAAAGTAGTGCCAAGCGTGCGCCTGTGTCATAAGTAAAGGGCCGGCTGGCTTGACCGTTAAAGGGTGCTGTAACCCCCAAAGTACACTCCAAACCAAATAACAAAATATTTTTTCTGTGTTTGTGAATTGTGTGCGCAGGAGCCGCACGTGCATCAACAAAGTAGTGCCAAGCGTGCGCCTGTGTCATAAGTAAAGGGCCGGCTGGCTTGACCGTTAAAGGGTGCTGTAACCCCCAAAGTACACTCCAAACCAAAAAAATATATATTTTCTGTGTTTGTGAATTGTGTGCGCAGTAGCCGCACGTGCATCAACAAAGTAGTGCCAAGCGTGCGCCTGTGTCATAAGTAAAGGGCCGGCTGGCTTGACCGTTAAAGGGTGCTGTAACCCCCAAAGTACACTCCAAACCAAAAAAAAAATTATTTTCTGTGTTTGTGAATTGTGTGCGCAGTAGCCGCATGTGCATCAACAAAGTAGTGCCAAGCGTGCGCCTGTGTCATAAGTAAAGGGCCGGCTGGCTTGACCGTTAAAGGGTGCTGTAACCCCCAAAGTACACTCCAGTCCAAACCAAAAAAAAAAATATTTTCTGTGTTTGTGAATTGTGTGCGCAGTAGCCGCACGTGCATCAACAAAGTAGTGCCAAGCGTGCGCCTGTGTCATAAGTAAAAGGCCGGCTGGCTTGACCGTTAAAGGGTGTTGTAACCCCCAAAGTACACTCCAAACCAAAAAAAAAAATATTTTCTGTGTTTGTGAATTGTGTGCGCAGTAGCCGCACGTGCATCAACAAAGTAGTGCCAAGCGTGCGCCTGTGTCATAAGTAAAGGGCCGGCTGGCTTGACCGTTAAAGGGTGCTGTAACCCCCAAAGTACACTCCAAACCAAAAAAATATATATTTTCTGTGTTTGTGAATTGTGTGCGCAGTAGCCGCACGTGCATCAACAAAGGAGCAGCGCCAAGCGTGCACCTGTGTCATAAGTAAAGGGCCGGCTGGCTTGACCGTTAAAGGGTGCTGTAACTCCCAAAGTACACTCCAGTCCAAACCAAATTAAAAAATATTTTCTGTGTTTGTGAATTGTGTGCGCAGTAGCTGCACGTGCATCAACAAAGTAGTGCCAAGCGTGCGCCTGTGTCATAAGTAAAGGGCCGGCTGGCTTGACCGTTAAAGGGTGCTGTAACCCCCAAAGTACACTCCAAACCAAATAAAAAAATATTTTCTGTGTTTGTGAATTGTGTGCGCAGTAGCCGTACGTGCATCAACAAAGTAGTGCCAAGCGTGCGCCTGTGTCCCATAAGTAAAGAGCCGGCTGGCTCATTTCTTAAAGGGTGGTGTAACCCACAAAGTGCACTACTCTCCAGCAAAAATAAAAAAATATTTTCTGTGTTTGTGTGCGCCTTAGCCGCACGTATATATCAAATCAATATAACATAAATGGAGGACCAAACTTCTCCGATAAAAATAAAATAGGGAAAGATCAAGAACCACATCCTCCTAGTGCTGAAGCTGTTGCCACTAGTCATGACATAGATGATAACATGCCATCAACGTCGTCTGCCAAGGCCGATGCCCAATGTCATAGTAGAGGGCACATACAATCCCCAATGGCAAAGTTCAGGAAAATGACCTTGAAAAAAACATTTAAATCATCTGAAGAGAAACGTAAACTTGCCAATATGCCATTTACGACACGGAGTGGCAAGGAATGGCTAAGGTCTTTCCCTATGTTCATGACTAGTGGTTCAGCTTCACATGACGATGGAAGCCCTCCTCCCAAAACACAGCGAAGATATCACAAATCCCCAAGGAGAGTCCAAGTGTGGTGGTGGTTGCGATGCCTGACCTTCCCAGCACTGGACGGGAAGAGGTGGCTCTTTCCACCATTTGCACGCCCCCTGCAAGTGCTGAAAGGAGCACCCACAGTCCACTTGCTGATATGCAAATTGAAGATGTCACTGTTGAAGTACAACAGGATGAGGATACTGGTGTAGCTGGCGCTGAGGAGGAAGTTGGCGAGGAGGATTCTGATGGTGATGTGGTTTGTTTAAATCAGGCTCCGGGGGAGACAGTTGTTGTCCGTGGGATGAAAAAGCCCATCATGGTCATGCCTGGGCAGAAGACCAAACATTCCACCTCTTTGGTCTGGCAATATTTCTATCCAAATCCGGACAACAACTGTCTTGCCATATGTACCATATCTAAAGGTGAAATAAGTAGGGGTAAGGACGTTAACCACCTAGGAACATCCTCCCTTATACGGCACCTGCAGCGTGTTCATAAAAAGTTACTGTCAAGTTCAGAAACTTTGGCTTAGACCGTAAGCAGTCCAGGGACACCTAAATCCCGTTGTCCTGTTTTATCCAAGGAATCGGTGGATGAGGAGGATGAGGACGACATCTTGCCTCCGTAGAGCCAGTTTGTGCAGGGACACATTAATTGCCAGCTTGTTTTGTGGGGGCCCAAATGAACCAATCATTTCAGCCACAGTCATGTGGCAGACCCTGGCGCTGAAATGTTTGGTTTGTTAAAGTGTGCATGTCCTGTTTATACAACATAAGGGTGGGTGTGAGGGCCTAAGGACAATTCCATCTTGCACCTCTTTTTTTTCTTTGCAGTATGTACTGTTTGGGGCCTAGTTTTTCAAACTGCCATCCTGTCTGCCACTGCAGTGTCACTCCTAGATGGGCCACGTGTTTGTGCCGCCCACTCGTGTCACTTAGCATAGTCATCCAGCTACCTCGGTGCAATCTTTTGGCCATAAAAACAATATTGTGAGGTGTTCAGAATAGACTGGAAATGAGTGGAAATGAAGGTTATTGAGGTTAATAATTGCATAGGAGCAGAAAAACCCACAAATTCTGTGATTTAAGCTGTTTTTATGCTTTTTTTTCAAAAAAATACAGATCCAAAACACAAAACCCAGAACCCAAAACACGGAAGGGTGGTTTTGGCAAAACTAATCCAGATCCGAAACACGAAGAAAGATCCAGATCCAAAACCAAAACACGAAAAGTGGCCGGTGCACACCCCTAATACATATACATATATATATATATATATATATATATATATATATATTGTACATATAATATTGATATGTGCTAACCCCCAATGTTTTGGTTTTGGATCAGTATCTCCTTCAAGGTTTTGGATCTGGATTTGGTTTTACAAAATCACCCTTGTGTATTTTGGTTTTGGATCTGTATTTTTTCTAAAAAATCAAAAAAAGGGTGGGCAGCTCAAGTAAAGCAAAGCCAATTTGTGCAAGGGCCTCCAAATTGCCTTTTTTTCTGCCAGTAGTCAAATGGGCTGTATAACATGCCAATTTGGACGCCAATTCTTTGAATGGTGACCATATCAAATGGAGTCACGGTAGAGGTCTCATTGATTGTAGGCAATTCTTTTCGACCTAACCACATGTCAAATCTTGGTTGTGTTGACTCATCTGCATCACCAGTGGGTCTTTTTTGGGGAAAGTTTAGTTTTTTCCTGGCAGCCGCACTTGCTAAAGAAACTGAAGGAGGAGCCTTCGCTGCATCATGTACCGCTTGAGCTGCTAATTTCCTCACCAACAGCTCTTTGCATCTCTTCAGAACTGTGGGCCTGATTCAGACCCGCTCGCGAGCGCTGAGCGCTCGCAAGCGGGTCGATGTTGGCCAAGTGCGCATACGCACGACGGAGGCGGCTCCGTTGTGCACATGCACGAGACCCGAATAACGACGGCCAAGCCGTCGCTATGGGTCTCGCACCAAAGGGGATGTGCTGTCGATGGTGAGTGACAGCACGCCTCCTTTGGTGGGCATGCCGGGGGCATGGCTACCCAGACGGAGGCGTTCCCATGGGAACGCCTACCGTCTGGGGCTGGCCCCACTGACATTACAAGTGATGTCAGTGGGAGTGCTTTTGCCTCTGATAGAGCCAAAAGCACTCCAGGGCTTGCGGCAACGAGACCCTACCACAAGGGTCTCGTCGCAAGCCATCATGACCATCTTTTTGGCCGCTCGCTATAGCTGTGGGTGGTCACCCACAGCTATACAAGCAGCCAGGAGGCCGCTCCAAAAAGTAAGAGGGGCGGCCCTAATTCAGAGCGAGCGCACTGTCAGAGCGTCCGGCTCTGAATCAGGGCCTGTATCCGCTGGGAAGAAAGACGACGTATGGCATAACCTAGGATCCAACGCGGTCACTAAAATGTATCACTGCGATTGTAAGATCCTGAGAACCCTTGGATCCTGGCAAAGCGAATAAAGAACTTGATCTACAAGTCCAACATACTTTCAGTTCCTCCTTCAGTTTTTCAAGCTGCTTTTCCAACAGTCTAATTAGGGGAATTACCTAACTAAAGCTGGCAGTGTCTGAGCACACGTCATAGGTGACTACTTCGAAGGGTTTCAGCAGTTTCCACAACATGGAAAGTACTTTCCACTGAGCTTGAGTAAGGTACATTCCCCCTCCTCTTCCTATGTCATAGTTTGTTGTGTAACTTTTGATGGCTTTTTGCTGTTCCTCCATCCGCTGAAGAATATAAAGGGTGGAGTTCCACCTTGTAACTACCTCTTACTTCAGCTGGTGACAGGGCAAATTAAAAATTTCTTGCAGGTGCTGCAATATTCTACATGCACCTGCTGAATGACGAAAATGTCCAGAAATTTTGCGGGCAATGGAGAGCATCTCCTGCACATCCCTGTAATTTAAAAAAAAATAAAATGCACCACCAAGTTGACTGTGTGGGTAAAACATGGGACGTATTGGAGTTCACCTTGCTGTAATGCTCTTACAATATTGGTGGTGTCAGAAATCCCAAATCCAGAGGAGAGTCCAAGCGGGGTAAGCCATTTTGCAATGACTTCCCTGAGTTTTTTTTAAGAGGTTGTCAGAGGTATGCATCTTAGTGAAACCGGTGATACACAGAGTAGCCTACCTTTGAATGAGATGCTGTTTCTTAGATGCTGCTGCTGCTGTTGGTGCCGCTGAAGGCAATACAGCCACCCAGTGGGCTACAGTCATGTAATCTTGCATTTGCCCTGTTCCACTTGTCCACATATCTGTGATTAAGTGGACAGTGGGTACAATGGCATTTTTTAACGTCCCTGTACAGGCTGGGAATTGCTTCTCTAGTGAAGTGGAATCTAGAAGGGAATTGGTGGCGGGGGCACAGAATCTTAATTAACTGTCTAAAATCACTGCACTAATGGCGGATATCAGACGCACATTTAATACCAGTAGAAATGTTAAGGCTTCAGTGATCCGCTGTGCAACTAGGTGACTGCTGTCATACTTGCTTCCCCTTGCAAAGGATTGTTTAACAGTCAATTGTTTTTTTTTTAACTACTACTAGTAGTCTTCCTGGTCCCCTTCTGGGATGAAGATCCACTCCCAGCAACAGCAGGCGTAGTGCTCAAGGATTCTTCTGAGGAATCCAGGATAGGGGAGGACTGAGTTAGCCTTATCAAATTGGATGCAGGACTAGTTCCAATCATGATTGAGGATGTTGGTGGTGAAGATGCCAGGTGCTTGGATCTAGCAGAGAGGAGGGAGCTAACTGATGCTGGACTGCTTGTTGTTACTTTTTTAGCCAAAGTTTCTGAATTTTGCAAACACTTTGGATGGATGCACTGTAGATGACGTACCAGGGAGGAGGTTCCTAGATTACTAAGTTCCCTACCTCTACTTACTCTGACATGACAATGGGTACAGATGGCTTGAGAATTGTTGTTCGGATTTGGGTGGGAATTATTCCAAACATAAGAAGTGGACTTTTTTGTTTTATGCCCAGGCATGATAATGGGCCTTTCCTTATCATGAGCAACAACTGTTTTCACTGGAGCCTGATTTACGCAAACAACATCATCATTAACATCTTCATCATCAACATTCTTATTAGCGTCAGCTACCCAAATATCCTCATCCTGGTGCGTTTCCACAAAAGCATCCTCGATTTCTATGTCAGCATGTTGACGTGCTGCTCATCCCCACATTTTCAGAGGATGCACAAGTGGTGGAAGGAGGCTCCTCTTTGAGTACAGTTTTGAAAAGGTCAGGCTCACACATGGCACCCGCTGACACACAGACTCTCCTCAGGGATTTGTGACATTCCAGATGCACAGTTGGTTCCTGCGCCTTAACGATTTACATTTTTTTTAAATGTCTACAGTGAGAAGGGCTTACATCATCATAACAGACAGAACCGTCAGTCATAAATAAAGGCCAAGGTCTTTCCTTGCCACTTCGTGTGGTGGAAGGCATATTGCCAATTTTATGTCTTTCTGTAGCTAACTTTCCCTTTGATGTTTTTATCTTTACCTTATATATCTGCTGTATATCTGCTTACCTTATATATCTGCTGCCCGTTCACCGACATATCGCATTGACTGTGTCGGCAAGTGTGTATGGGCGGTCTGCAGACCACCCATACACACACAGCAACAGCCATGAGGAGGGGGGCAGGACATGCCCCTGACCCGCCCACTGGCCACCAGGTCCCACCCCCCGTCCGCCGGGATTCGAGGGCACAAGCAGATGATGGCCATTCAGTGTGTATGAATGACCATCATCTGCAGATATATATGCAGATCACTCAATCTGCAGATATATCTGTCAGGTGTGTTCCCACCTTTAAGCCCTGTATGCCCTTGGGCATCGGCTTTAGTAGATGATGTAGACGGATTAGTATCGCCATGACTGGTGGCTCTGGCAGCAGCTCCAGCACTAGTATGTGGTTCCTGCTCTCCTCTCAACTGATTGTTCTCCATATCAACAAACACGAACGAAGTGTGGTACAGCACACATGTGAATTTGTACCAAATTTAAATATTACACTGTAGTATCAATGACCTACAGTGTTACAATAGTTTTTATGAATAATACACTGCGCTACCACTTACAGTGTTACAATATTTTTCATGAGTTAAACACTGCGCTACCACGTACAGTGTCACAATACGTGTTGATATTACACTGCGTTTCCACTTAGTGTCACAATATTTTTTATGAATAAAACACTGCAGTACCACTTAGTGTCACAGTATTTTTAAAGAGAAAAATACTGTGCTACCACTTACAGGACCTCATTCAGAGTCGGTCGTTGCGGCCGCACGGTCGTAAGGGAAAAGGGGCCGGATATGCAAATTATGCACTCGCAAGTTGCGTCCTTAAGATCGGATCGTTAGCTGGCCGACCAAGGGGAGGATGCGGCCGTCAGACAAAAAATACACCCCCTTCTCGTACGCATTACACGTCATCTCCGGCCATATAAGGATCAATCGAGACCATCGGTAACCATCAGAACTGGTCACAGAGCTATACCCTCTCTTAAGCACTACGATCAGGTCAGTGTACAAACCACCCATGTCACGTGTGCCATGACACTACTTTGTTAATTATGCACTCCCATAAAACGCCGTTCGCATAATTAGGCACGCCTGCGTTCGGATCTCCACTCCCCCGTTTTCAAACACCTTCCCCTGTTACCACCCACAAACGCCTCATTCTGTCACTCAAACTACCGACCTGGCTGTGTTCAAGGAGAGAGAAATTTCTGATCATAGCAGCTAGTTTGCGCACGTGCATTGCGAACTTTACGCATGCGCAGTTTAGCGCACATCGGTGGCGTACGACCATGCGGGCGCAACGGCCGACTCTGAATGAGGTCCACAGTGTCATAGTATTTTGTATGAGTAAAACACTGTGCTACCACTAACAGTGTCACAATATTTTCTATGAATACACTGCGCTACCACTTACAGTGTCACAATATGTGTTGAATATTACACTGCATTTCCACTTACAGTGTCACAATATTTTTATGACTAAAACACTGTACTACCACTTACAATGTCACAAATTTTTAATGGGTAAATCACTGCGCTACCATTTACAGTGTCACAGTATTTTTGGAGTAAAACGCTGCGCTACCGCTTACAGTGTCACTACCACTTTGTTATGGTCTCCCAGGACTCACTGTGTAAGTCCCCAGAACCACAAGGCGAGGTCTTCTGCCAATAACAGCCACCCACTGTTCCCTTCGAACTGAAAACGTTCACTGGTACTTAGGTGGCCGCCTGGACTTAAACTCGAGGTAGTAGCATATGTGACATCTACAAGAGGAGTGCCAGGAGAACAGAATCTGCTGGTTAAGGCTTTGGAGCGGCTGAAGAGTCAGGAAATGGCTCATAAGAGCCGGAGTGCGTCTAATGTCGCGATGCGGCTTTGTCTGGCGTGATGCGGCCGGTGCAGCCGATTATATTGATGTGGCACTGAGCAACCGTGGTGCGGCTAAGTGAACCGGGATGCAGCTGGTATAGCTGATGGTAATTGATGCGGCCTGGAGTGACCGTGGTCAGGGCCGGTGCAAGGTTTTAAGGTGCCCTAGGCAAAGGTTCACTATGCCACCCCTGCTTCCCCCAAACCCTCCGTCCAGCCCCTCACATACAAAATTACTCCAGCTCCCTAATACTACACTATCGCAAGTCAGGCTGCATTTGAGTAAAAAATGTGTATGCAGACTCAAAAAATGCAAATTGTAGCCAAATTGCAAAGATAGATATGACATATCTATATATCTATCTAATATCTAGCTATGACAGACAGAGAGAGAGATGATAGCCCCCCAGCAGCAGCAGAGTGTCACAGATGTGTTAGCAAAACATAGCAAATAAATGTCAATTACAAGTGTGAGGTTACATTTCTGACATAGGCACACGGCCAGGGGCTGGTTGGCAACTTTCAGCCTGGGGGGCAAATACATGCAGGTGGCCCTGGCAGAGGAGTAGCGTGTAGCCAGGGTGCCCGAAAGAACGTGCGTGCTACGGCGCCCCCCCCCTCAGGAGAGGACACCCTTATGCAGGCTTGAGTAGTGTCCCCAGTAGTGATCCCCCCTATGCAGTGCCCCTCGTGACCCCAGTAGTAAGCCCCTTATATAGTGCCCCCAGTAGTGGTAACCCTTATGCAGTGCCCCTTAAATAGTGGCCCCAGTTGTAGTCTTCCCCCTATGCAGTACCCCCACTATTGCCCTTTATATAGAGCCCCCAGCAGTGGTCCCCTCCCCAGCAGTAGTAATCCCCCCTTGTAGTGCCCCCAGTAGTAGTAGTCCCCCCCTTATAGTGCCCCCAGTAGTAGTAGTCCCCCCCCCTTGTAGCGCCCCCAGTAGTAGTAGTCCCCCCCTTTGTAGTGCCCCCAGTAGTGGTCTCCTTATAGTGCCAGACCCCCCAGCAGTAGACACACATAATATAAAAAAAAAAAACTTACCTGACACCCGCTCCTGGTCCCGCCGCCGAGATCAGCTGCTCCGTCCGCCGCTTTGCATTATGGGAGTGACGCATCATGGGAGTGACGCGTCACTCCCATTACCCACTGCGGGAGCCGGAAGATGTCCGGCTCTGGCAGTGGGAGCAGCAGCCGATGACAGTCTGTCTGACTCTCAACAGCTGCTAAAGCAAACACACAGCTGCCGGCTCCGGCGGCTGTGTGTTTGTGCTGTGTAGTGCTGACCGAACTCCGTCCGGTCAGCACTACACACGCAGTGCAGTCTGTGTCACAGTGACACAGACTGCCCGCGGCCCGCATGATGCTGCGGCCCGGGGGGCACATGGCACCCTGGCCCAGCCCGCCACTGCACACGGCACTTACCAGCAGTATGTCAGTATGAAGCTGCAGCTCTCACCCCAGCATAGGCCTGCTCCTCGTCTCAGTCTGTTTCTTCTAGGGGGCGGAGCTACTCTGTGCCTGGCTGGGAGGGACAGAAACAGCAGGGGATGGGAGCTGTGCTGTCCGATGCCAGGGCTGGCTGTGTGAAGAGTGACAGCACAGCCTAAGCCTATGTGACAGCTAGCCCAGAGAGCAGGTACCTGCTTACACCCGCGTTTTCGGCAGATTGATGCAGATGAAGGATTACTCGATCAGACATCCTTCATGTTTATGGGTGACTGATTCCACAGTGCCCTCAAGTGGCCTGGCGCCCATAGGCAGCAGCCTAAAGCTGCCTAATGGTAGTGCCGGCCCTGACCATGGTGCGGGCTAAGTTTAGCCGTGATGCAGCTGGTATGGCTGGTGGTAATTGATGCGGCCTGAAGTGACTGTGGTGCAGCTAAGTTAGCTGTGATATAGCTGGTACAGCCAGTGGTATTGATGCGGCCTGGAGTGACCGTGGTGCAACTAAGTTAGCTGTGATGAAGCTGGTATAGCTGGTGGTAATTGATGCTGCTTGGTGTGACCGTGATGCAACTAAGTTAGCTAAGATGTGGCTGGTACAGCCTGTGGTATTGATGTGGCCTGGAGTGATCGTGGTGCGACTAAGTTAGCCATGATGCAGCTTTTACAGCTGGTGGTATTAGATGCCTGGTGTGACTGTGGTGCAGCTAAGTTATCTGTTATGCGGCTGGTACAGCCAGTGGTATTGATGCAGCCTGGAGTGACCGTGGTGTGGCTAAGTTAGCCATGATGCAGCTGGTACAGCCAGTGCTATTAGATGTGGCCTGATGTGACCGTGATGCAGCTAAGTTAGCTATAATGCGGCTGGTACAGCCGGGGGTATTGATGTGGCCTGGAGTGACCGTGGTGCGGCTAAGTTAGCCGTGATGCAGCTGGTACCGCCGGTGGTATTGATGCGGCCTGGAGTGACCGTGGTGTGGCTAAGTTAGCCATGATGTGGCTGGTACTGCCGGTGGTATTAATGCGGCCTGGAATGACCGTGGTGCGGCTGGAACAGCCGATGGTAGTGATGTGGCCTGGAGTTACCGTGGTGAAGAACAACAATGCAGAGACAGAATCCACAAAGCAGCAACCGGAAGGCACATTCAGAGACGCTATAGCCGGCAAGGCCGGAAGAACGCTGCTAGGCATAAAAAAGGTGAGGAACCAATCGGAACCACGGACAATCATCCCGTGTTCCCAGTAGTGATGTCATCCGGCATCCAGATCGCCTAGCAACAGTTGGTGCAGTTCCTGCACGTCAGGCGGAAGTAGGAGAGATCACCGAAATGTTGGAGTGTGACATATCGCGCCGGCGACTTGATATAGCTTACTTACAGTGTCACAATATGTGTTGATATTACACTGCGTCTCCACTTAGTGTCACAATATTTTTTATGAATAAAACACTGCGCTACCACATACAGTGTCACAGTATTTATTTTTATAAAATACTGCACTACCACTTACAGTGTAACATTATTTTTTATGAATACACTGCGCTAATTCTTACCGTGTCACAATATGTGTTGAATATTACGCTGCGTTTCCACTTACAGTGTCACAATATTTTTTATGAATAAAACACTTGGCTACCACTTACAGTGTCACAATGTTTTTTATGAGTAAAACACTGCACTACCACTTACAGTGTCACAAAATTTGTTATGAGTAAAACACTGCGCTACCACTTACAGTCACAATATTTTTTATGAGTAAAACACTGCTCATCTCTAATATATATATATATATATATATATATATATATTACTACCACCGTCACCCATCACCATTATCTCGGGCTGGCATATTCTTCATACTTCATCTGTGCTGGTTTACACACATGAGAAGACAGTTCTGAAGAGAGTTTGTTGTGTGTTCATTATCGCATTGTGCTCTGAGACCTTAAAATTGGTGACACCATCATGTCTCATATAAGGACTAACAATTCCAACCAGGGGCATACACGACCAGTGTCGGACTGGGGAATAAAGGGCCCACCGGTGGAATTCAGTGGTAGGGGCCCATGCTTAAGGGGTGTGGCCAGACCCCAGAGAGGGTATGGCCAGCCACTAGAGTGCTTGGCTAACCAATAGGCAAATCTGGTTGTAGTTTCTATAGAAAAGATCCAAGCACCCATCATCAGTGGTACTATTCCACCAGGTACCTGACCATATAATTGAGTAACAATGTATAATTTGAGGTCTGGAACCTGACACCTAGAGTAGGAGGGTGGGCCATCAGGCAGTGGGGCCCACCGGGGATTTCCCCTGTACCCCTGTGGGCCAGTCCAACCCTGTACACGACATACTGTAGTTGCTTTCTTGTTTGACATAGTACAAATATTCACAAATCAATGGAGATCTACCCACATTTGAATTGAAGTGCATAGATACTGCATATTTATTAAGTACACAATATATACACCGTATATACAGTATATTAAGTACACTGTGTATACATTAAGTGCTCAAAGCCTGCTGCATTTAAAGGATAGAAGTAGATAAATGTAGAATGGATGTGAGGGTGACTATCTATGGTGACAGAGGTGGCAGAAATGTAATTCTGGCTACACACTTGAACGATGTGTAGCCGGCTGATGCGACGGGACCCTGCATCGTGCAATGCATACACACTTGCACGATGCAAGGGACAACGGCGCGATCTAACAAGCCATGCTGCATCCGGCAGCATGGCAGATTCCTTAGCGATATCTTCTGATCGACCCTGCAGCAGGGCCAACTAGAAGATGTCGCCTGCAACCGCGGTAGTGCGTGAATCGGGCATACACACTTAACAATATGCCTGATTTGTCATTCAAATCTGCCAGGAAACTACAAATCGAGCCGTTTAAATGTGTTCCCAGCTAAGAGCAATGCAATGATCCAAATCTATGTCTGACTGATAGTGGTACACAAGGCACCACTTAGGGTGTATTCATCTTATCTAAGTTTGAAAGACACATATAGGGTCAAATGTAATAGGGTGAGAGTTTAGAAAAGTGAGAGTTTCTGACACTTTTTAAACTTTACCAATGTAATAGAGTCCAAAAACAAAGTAATAGAGCGAACTTGCATGTTTTTTTAGACTTAAAAAACTCTCACGATTTAAAATCTCATATGGATGTTTTCCCATGTTGAAGATAAAACTCAACCAATGTGAGAGTTTACTGCTAAACTCTCACATTTTCTAAACTCTCACCCTATTACATTTGGCCCATAGTTTTCTTTCTTATGAGATAACATCTTTTTTTTTTCAAGTTAAAACGTACAATCTTGATTCAGCTAGTTTTAAAAGATTTTTTTTTTACAAAACTTGTTTAAAATGCTGCAATAACTGATCTGGTCATTCAGAGAGTAATTCAACAGTTGCACATTCCAAATAGACAACATTAATTTTTGCATACATTTTACTGTATTCTACCGCAATGTGCGACACATCCCATCCCTATTCGCTCGCATGCCAGCAGTTTTTGTAGGTATACTTCCAATATATACCTGTCTCGTGTTGAAAAGCCATGGGGAAAGGAGAGAGATCCTTCAGATCCCTCTCCACTGGTTTAGTTTTCAAAAATAAATCCTTAGGCTTTTTTAGACAAAGCCATCTATTGAATGATGGTGTTGACTATCGGCTACAAGTTCTGGAAAGTTACATTCTCCGGAACTTGCTGCATGTGGTAACAACAAAAGCCCTTAGAATCCTATGGGGACCGCTGTGCCGCAGGTCCACCACAATCTCAGATATCAGCTGCAGATTTTTTTTTAATACATATGGGGTCCATATGCATTGCGGTAAATCTTTGAAAACTGCAGTTTTCTGAGGTTTTAAGCATGTTATGGTTTGATACATCCCGCCATGTATGTTTGCACTACAATTCAAGAAAGTTTTCATGTTGGGGTAGACCTCTGTTGATTTGTGAGTATTTGAAGAAGCTGTTTTTATCTATAAATTTCTTTTACTCACTTTTTTCTCTCACCACTAGATGGCCACTCACACAAATACATTCATACTGCATCAACCCTTTAACCAAGAGATGTTAGATTGTAAGCTCTTTTACAGCATTTGCCATAAGCTGTTTTGTACTCACTTATATTAGATTTACACAATAACCTAATATAAGTTGTTTTAATGCATTTTTATTCATCACTTCTTGTTATTTTCTGATTGCTTTAGTCTACGGCGATCCTATAGATGCCGCAGTCAGCAGAAGCTACTGGGCAGGTCAGCAGTATCCTTCTATGACATTCCTGTTGTAATAGTCATATTTATAAATTGCACATATAATAAATTATGATCACCCTACAGAGATTTGCAGCATTCCTTAAAATGTTGCAATTTTTTTTTTTTTTACATCAAATAACATTAAACAGGAAACCATTACATTCTTACGCTCCCACCACCAAGAAAATTTTAATCTGAGCTGTCACACAAAATACTAAGGGATCAATCCTATTAGGTGCAAAGTGGGCGAGTTGCTATTGCAATGGAGTGGAAACGCCAGCAACAGCCCCCGCAACTCGCCCCCCTCATGGACCAATCTCGTCCAGCACTAGCAAATTGTACGCAGCCCAAATTCAGATTTGGACCAGCTGTGAGCATCAATTTGTGAAAGTGCAGCTGGATTTCTGCAAGGGCAAACAGGTTTTCAGATCAAGATGGCAGCATGGCAGAGGCTCAGCACAAACAGGTAGGAGGAGTCAGGCAGAGCAAAGTATGGCGTAGGTGTACCGCTGCACCTCATTTTGCATAACAGTGCATAAAGTATATTTCATTTTGCAGAGCGAGATTATGGTGAGATGTTACTATTGCGTGGGTGGGTAATTTTATTAAGATTTATTACTTTGTGTTTTTTTTAAATTTGGACTGCAGATGAAGAAATAATTAATTTCTACTTCAGGGTCCATAGGGTATCCACAGGATACCTTGGGGTATAGGTGTGACGTCAGTCGCAGGGCACCAAAGAGTTAAGCTTTCAGCCTCCCAGGATGCACTAGGTCCCCCTCCTATACCCCGCCCCCGGGCCAAGGCACCTCAGTTTAGTTTGGTGCCCGGCCGGAGTCGGGTGCACCTGTTGGAGTGGGGGCTAGAGCCCCTGAAGCTTATTCTTCATGCAGCTGTGGCTGCACATCTGGATGAACAGCATGGACAGTCAGTCCTGACGTCCATGCTGTCTTCCCTACACCCCGCCGGTACCAGAACGCCGGTACTGATCCGGGGATGCTGGTGGGCGTCTGGGGTCACAGCTAGCGGTGACCCCAGATGTTCCGGACCATGGCCGGATTCAAGGGGGACAGAGGTAAGCAGCGGGGTCCCGCGGTGGGTCCCCGCTGATCACATGGTCCTAAGTCCCCAGGCAGGGGGCTCCCTGGGGACTGGCTGCAGCGTGGAGCCAGGCGACCAACCTGCGCTTCCACTACCCCCTGGGACAGCGGACCGCAGCAGAGCGGTAGCGCTGCGGCGTCCCAGGGGTTAAATGCATGCCAGGGGAGCGCGCCTTCCCTGTCTCACAGCCGGCGCCTCCCCCGCTGCACACAGCCCTCTCTGCATGCTGCCGACTGGTCCTGTGGCAGCGCTCCTCCCCCAGGCCAGCCTCCTCTCTGCTCCTCGGCGGCCATCTTCTCCAGAACGCATGGTGAACGCTGCTGGAAGCGCTGGACGGAAGCATCGTGGTCTGGGTCCCCCCGCATACCTCTCCTCCGCTGTGGTCAGGTCTGTGTATGCAGCGCTGTGTCCTACCAGGCCCTGTGTCTGTGTAGTTGAGTGATCAGCGCTGTTAGTGCAGGAATTGTTATTTTTCTGCATTGTATGTGACTGTGCTAGCGCTGCTGCCTGTAATCTTTTCTTCTCTAAACTGTCAGCTTTATTACTGTCCCTGTTCTTTCTGCTAAAGCCCTTGCGGTGCGGTGCTGCAGGGTGGTCTCTCGCCTATTTAATACTTAATTGGTGAGAGAGGTCACATACGTGGTGCCATCATGTCTGAAAGTGATTTTCCCCTCCGGCTACAGTGTACCACGTGCAAAGTACCGTTAGCGGAGGGGGAGGGTAGCGCGGAGGGCCTTTGCCGGCAGTGTTTGTCCATGGCGCGGCCTATTACGGTTACAGCACCGGTACAGGAGCCGCCCTGGGCTTGTTTCGCTCAGGCGTTAACAGCTTTAGTGGGCCAGTTAGCTCCGCAGCCCGCGTTTACTCCGATGGGTTTGTCCCAGCAGTCTGTGGTGTCATCACCCATGCAGGGGTTCCCACGACAATTGGTGGTACCCCACAGTCTCCCTATTTCCCCGCTCCCGGGTTCTCAGGAGCCAGCGTGGGTTAACTCCCTGACGAGTTCTGTACAGCACTTGTCGGATGTGTTGCAAGGGGAGTCTGTGATGCGGTCTCATAAAAGGCCGGTGGCGTCTCTGTCCGCTCCTTATGAGGATGACGAAGGGACGTCTGATGATGGGGAGATTCTAGATCCTTACGATCAGGAACCTCTCCATACTAAGGACGCTGATGCTAAGTCCAAAGTATATATTCCTGGACTTATTCGGGCGGTCCGCACAGCCTTGGTGATTGAGGACGAAGTTCCCCCAGCGGCTAAATCTAAGTATGCCTTTTTCAAAGATGTGAAGGGCGATGCCACAGTCTTTCCTCTTTCGGGTCAGTTGGTGGACCATTTAGAGGAGGCGTGGAAACAACCTGGCAAAAGATACCAGCCGCAGAGACGCCTGGCGGTGGCTTATCCGTTCGCGGATAATTATTTTGCGAAGTGGGAATCCCCTCCACAGGTGGATTCTCACGTGACCCGTCTTGTCCGTAGTGCCACATTGCCGATGCCATCCATGTCCTCCCTTAAGGATGCTACGGACCGCAAGGTAGAAATCTGCCTGAAGTCCGCTTATTCCCTTGCAGGGGGGGCAGCACGGCCGGCTATGGCCATTTGCTGGGTTGCCAGAGCGATGGAGCGCTGGGCGGATTCATTAGAGGCTTCTTTTGAATCCGACTGTCCGGCCGATCAGGCGGAGTTGATTGGCAATCTCCGTGATTCGGCCACCTACATCAACGAGGCGGCTCTAGACATTAGTACTCTGGTGTCTAGAATTTCTTCAGCAGCGGTAGCTGCTCGTCGCACCTTGTGGCTGCGATCCTGGAAGGCGGACGCAGATTCCAAGAAAGGTCTGGAAGCGTTGCCGTTTACCGGAGAAGTTCTCTTCGGTCCGGATCTGGATAAGATTGTGGCCACGCTGGCGGCAGCCAAATCTGCCTGTCTCCCGTCGGCCGCTGCTCCTTCTGGTTCGGGACCATCGTCCTTTCGGTCATCTAGGGCCCAGGGCAGGCCCAAACCACAGTCGTTTCCTCGACAGGCTGGCCCTAAGAAATCGGTCAAGCCCCGGAAGCAGGCATGGAGTACCAGACGTCCGGCCCCCAAGCCAGATGGCAAGCCTGCGGCCTGACGGTCCGGGCCTCCCTTTGGGGGATCCCAGGGTGGGAGGCCGCCTGCTACAGTTCGCCCAGTGTTGGTCGACCACTACGACAGACACTTGGGTTCTGGAGGTGGTTTCCCACGGATACGCCCTCTCCTTCCGGCACAGACCCCCGGCTCGCTTCTTCACCACGGGTCTCCCATCAGACCGGAACAAGGCTACGGAGCTGCGGAAGGTATTGCACACTATGCTCCAGGCTGGAGTTATAGTGGCGGTTCCATTCTCCCAGAGGGGCCAGGGTTTCTATTCAAATCTATTTTTGGTACAGAAACCCAATGGGTCATATCGTCCGATTCTCAACCTCAAAGCACTCAACAAGTCTTTGCGGGTCCCGAAGTTTCGGATGGAGACCCTACGGTCCATCATTCTGGCGCTGGAACCTGGGGACTACTTGGTGTCATTGGACATACAGGACGCTTACCTGCATGTCCCTATTCTTTGGCGCCATCAACAGTTCCTCAGGTTTGCAATCAGCAGCGACCACTTCCAGTTTCGGGCGTTACCTTTTGGCCTGGCAACAGCACCACGTGTTTTCACCAAGGTGATGGCGGTCATGGCGGCTTCTCTGCGGCTGCAGGGAGTCCGCATGTTGCCGTATTTGGACGACCTGTTATTGGTGGCAGGATCTCCAGAGCTCCTGTTACGCCACTTGGACCTGACCATTGCACTGCTGCAACGGCACGGCTGGCTAATCAACTGGCAGAAGTCCACTCTAATCCCGTCTCGGAGGATTCTGCATCTTGGAGCCTTATTGGACTCGGGACAGCAAAGGATCTTCGTGATGGAGGACAAGATCTCTGCTTTACAGTCAAGGGTGCGCAGTTGTCTGCACAGCCGCCGGGTGTCCTTACACTCGGCGATGAGGTTACTGGGCTCCATGGTGTCGGTGTTCGACATGGTGGAATACGCCCAGTTTCACTCCAGACCTCTGCAGCACCTGATCCTGTCCAAGTGGAACGGCCTGACTCAGTCTCTGAAGTCCCAGACGATTGTGCTCACCCAGGAGGTTCGCCTGTCCCTTACGTGGTGGTTACAGACGACCCACCTCAACAAGGGACGTCCGTTCTGGGTTCCAAATTGGGTCCTGTTGACAACGGACGCCAGTCTTCGGGGCTGGGGAGCAGTTTCGGGTCCACACTTGTTCCAGGGCAGGTGGACGCCGACAGAAGCGGAGCTTCCAATAAATATCTTGGAACTCCGTGCGGTCTTCAATGCTCTCCAGCAGGCACAGCGGTTTCTCCAGGGTCGCCCGGTGCAGGTCCAGTCGGACAACGCTACCACCGTGGCCTACATAAACAGGCAAGGAGGAACTCGCAGTCGGGCGGCTCTCGTAGAGGTCTCTCGGATCCTGGTTTGGGCGGAGCGCAATCTTCCGGCCATATCAGCGGTCTTCATCCCGGGAGTGCTCAATTGGGAGGCGGACTTTCTAAGTCGCCAGGACGTTCATCCGGGGGAATGGTCCCTGCACCCGGACGTTTTTCAACTACTGGTGGACAGGTGGGGTCTTCCAGAAATCGACCTCATGGCGTCCCGGCACAACAACAAGTTGCCGGTGTACGGGTCTCGCACAAGAGACGAAGGGGCGTCTCTGGTGGATGCTCTGTCCGTCCGGTGGACGTTCCGGTTCGCATACCTGTTCCCTCCGGTCTCCCTTCTTCCACGGGTAATCCGGAAATTCAAACAGGAAGGAGGGACGCTCCTGTTGATAGCTCCCGCGTGGCCCAGACGGCACTGGTTCTCAGACCTTCAGGGTCTGTCCGTGGACATTCCTCTGCGGTTGCCGCTACGACCGGACCTTCTGTCTCAGGGTCCTTGCCTTCACCCGGACCTGACTCGGCTGTCTTTGACGGCGTGGCTGTTGAGACGGCCATGCTGAGGTCCCGGGGGTTTTCCAGCTCTGTGGTGCGTACCATGTTACGAGCTCGGAAACCGTCTTCCGCGAGGATATACCATCGCGTGTGGCATACGTTCTTCCAGTGGTGTCGACCGAGAGGTTATGCACCGCGGGAGTTTCGTCTGTCTCGGATTCTCGCCTTCCTGCAAGCGGGACTAGATCATGGGCTTCGCCTTGCTTCTTTGAAGGTACAGGTTTCGGCCCTATCTGTCTGGTTTCACCGTAGGATTGCTACAATCCCGGATGTGCGCACCTTTATGCAGGGTGTTCTCCGCATTCAGCCGCCCTTTGTTCCACCTGTGGCGCCTTGGGATTTGGCTGTGGTCCTGAGGGCTCTCCAAGGACCGCCGTTTGAACCACTGGGCTCAGTGGATCTTAAATGGCTAACAGCTAAGACTGTTTTCCTTCTGGCCATTGCTTCGGCCAGACGTGTTTCTGAGTTAGGGGCTCTTTCTTGTAGACCCCCTTTCTTGGTTTTTTATGGGAACAGGGCAGTGCTCCGCACTCGGCCCGAGTTTCTTCCCAAAGTTATTTCCCAGTTTCATATTAACGAGGAAATAGTTGTTCCGGCCTTTAACTCACCGGGTCTTTCCGTGGGTGAGGCCTCTTTGGATGTTGTGCGGGCCTTAAGGACTTATGTTGACCGCACTTCTTCGTTTAGGAAGTCGGACGCTTTGTTTGTCCTCTTTGGCTTCCGTAAAAAGGGTTGGCCTGCTTCAAAGCAAACTTTGGCAGCCTGGATCCGTATGGCTATTTCTGAAGCTTATCTTCATGAAGGCCTACCGGTCCCTCTTTCTCTGAAGGCTCATTCCACTAGGTCTGTGGGTCCTTCGTGGGCAGCTCGACGTGGTGCCTCGGCAGTTCAGATCTGCAAGGCTGCTACGTGGTCTTCTGTCCATACCTTCGTGAGGTATTACAGGTTTGACACCTTCGCCTCTCAGGATGCTTCCTTCGGGCGGCGGATTCTCCTTTCTGCACAGGAGCGTCCCCACCCTTAAAGGATACTGCTTTGGGACATCCCCAAGGTATCCTGTGGATACCCTATGGACCCTGAAGTAGAAAATATGAGATATGGTAAGAACTTACCCTTGTTATCTCTATTTCTACGAAGTCCATAGGGTTCCACAGGACTCCCGCCCTGTCGCACCTGTGCTGCAGATGGGCTTTGCTCTGGTCACCGGTTTTCCGTCTCCCTCTGGTGAGAATGTGATTCTTGTATGTGTCCAGATCTTTGTTCTCTCTCTTCCTTCTCCTCCTCCGGCCTATGGCTTGGTAACTAACTGAGGTGCCTTGGCCCGGGGGCGGGGTATAGGAGGGGGACCTAGTGCATCCTGGGAGGCTGAAAGCTTAACTCTTTGGTGCCCTGCGACTGACGTCACACCTATACCCCAAGGTATCCTGTGGAACCCTATGGACTTCGTAGAAATAGAGATAACAAGGGTAAGTTCTTACCATATCTCATATTTTTATCTTATAAAATGTTATATAAAATTCATTGGTGTGTTTGTTTGTCCTGTTATGCATTCGGACACTCCTGCACCAATTGGGATGAAACCAACATGAGGTGGTCCAGTTAGATCCTGCCAGGTTTTATGGGGGTTAGGCTCTCAGTCGGACCTCTCTTTGGTGTACGCTGGGCAGAACTTTGACTCGGGGACGCTGAGCAGAACTTTGATGCATGAAGCCTGTTCTGGGCCTTCCACTGAATGGATTTGGATGAAAACGTCACAGATGGGTGCAGGGGCGTAACTAGGTATCTGAAGGCCCCATAGCAAAAATTTGTAAAGGCCCTTAAGTATCACCCAATTGTGAAAAATGTATATAACACATGTAATGTAGATGGGGCCCCCACAGCTCTGGGCCCCATAGTAGCTGCACCCCTTGCACCTGCATGTGTGGTGAGGTAACTGGCTAGGGAGACACTGGCTAGTGTCAGAGGCAGATTTACACACACATATATGAACCCGAGTGTTCATGTGGGCATTATACAAAGGTGCAGAAGTATATAGTGCTGGAAATTTTGGTGAGTTTTGATAAGGGATGTGCGGAAAAGGTAGACAGGGGAGGCAGTGCCTCACCTGCCATACACTTTTTACTCCAGAGTTTTGACTATAAAAATTATTAGAATAATAGAGAAGATATTTATAATATTTTCTTTAATTTTTCTTATAATTTTTATAGTCAGAACCTAATTTTGTCAGGAAAGGCACTGCTAACCTGCCACACCGGACCACACATCAGTGGTGGCAATTGGTCTGGGATGCCTAATGAGTGGTTGGGGTCCTGGCACCATTCTACCAGCACCTCCCACTTTCCCCTCTATCTCTAGCATCACCTAGCGGTCCAAGTGAAAAGTCATCATGTAAAATGCTTTTACACTACTGGTTCTAGATGCATAGTTGGGCAGAGGGACAAGGAGCTTGTCTCACACAGCAATTTATCACGGCACTGCAATGCAGTGAATTGCAAACTTTACAGTAGGCGGTGGGGCTGTGATGATACGATTCACAGTGCTACGCCTTCTGCACCTCTCAACTGGACTTCACTCTGCAGGGTGAAAAAATGTTGACAAGTATGACATTACACACCTTATGGGGCCTATTCATCATCCTTATTGGGCCAGTTGCACACGCTGTATTGCTATTTTCCGCATGTTTTAAGTAACAGGCCCCCAGTAATGACTAAGCTCCTATGAGTGATATTTCCTTTCACTCCCCATTTCCACAGACTTTTCAAAGTGGTGAATAAAAATATTCACCATTTTATATGATATTGCAGCTTTAAGTTATGAAATCTTTAAATATGTTGACACGTCTAGAGATGGGGCTGGGTGAATGTTGGGGGCCAAGAGGTGATTATGGGAAGAATGAGGGTGTCACTCTAATGCACAGGTTCTCAAACTCCTCAGGATCCCAAACAGTGCATGTTTTCCAGATCTCCTCACAGAATCACAAGTTAAATAATTAGCTCCACATGTGGATCTATTAAAAATATGTCAGTGAGTAATGAATACATCTGTGCACCTGCTGGGTGACCTGGAAAATGTGACCTGTGTAGGGTACCACTGCTCTAACGGCCTGGGATACCAACAATGATAAATCTTAGTCTAATCAAATGTTATTCTCAGATCAGAGCAGAAGTATGAAGAGCTTGTGATAAAACAGTATAATACAATTACAATGTAGCCTTTTATGAATGCACAGTGCTCACTTCAATGGGATAATGACTCTGATCAGAAGGCCGCCATGTGATTCCTCTATGCACCACCGTTCTATGAGAAGTATGGAGCACCCTGACAATTGGTGAGTTTAACATTTCAGCCACCTCTTACCACTAGTAAGTAATAAGATGAAGCATGTGCCTTTCATTGAGAACACAGAGGTTTTTGTTGCAGCAAGAAGCTACTGTCGTATACTGCATGTTTGTTTGTTTTTACTTTGTTGGTAAATTAAATAATTCCACTACATGTATATAAAAGTATTGTTAGTTTGAAGGAGCCATTGAAAATACGCACAACCTAGTTTTTATGAGGCATTGTAAAGTTCTGGGACTCATTGTAAAATAAAGTTTTATTATTCACTGGCCACAAGCTCCGATCCTGTAACATGGCCCCATTGCTGAATGATAGAATCCATTTACAATTTGGCCACTTACATGAGTGTCCAAATTGTACAGATCCAGCCTTTTATTCCTCATGCTATCACCATGTCCAGTGCATTCCTACCAACATTCCCAATTTTAAAATTTGGACATTTTAGACACACCCTGATCCACCCGAACCCCACACACCATATTGCCCATTTCAGGATATGCAACATGAAATCGACAGTTAAAATGTCAACAACATTATGTTGTGCCAACATTTTGAATGCCGAAATCATCACTGTCATACCAGACCCTGTATAAAAGGGGCAGACTCTATAAAGCTGAAGCCTTTTCTCCCCGTGTCTCCCCCTCACTGCCCCAACCTCCTAGCCGTGTCTCCGCTTTCACTCAGTGCCCGAACCACCTCCGCATGTCTCTCCCTCTCTGCTTCGACTACGTCCTCCAGTGTCTGATCTGTGCCCCCCCCACGGGTGTCTGGGACCCTCCACATATGTCCGAGACGCAATGCTGGTGTACGACACCCACCCCCCTCAAGGGTGTCCAAGCCAGGCCCCCCCGTGGGTTTCCGAACCCCCCAGCGGGTGTCCAAGCCTCCCCCTCCGCAGGTGTCCGATCTGAACCCTCTGTAAACCATGTAAACAGCAGCTTGTGAAGATTTTCGGGGGCTGTATGCCATCTCAGCGTGGCAAAAGCTTTTTCGGAACTTGATGAATTTCATAATTTCTAAATCCTAAGTATGGTGATTGTGGAAATCATCGGGGGACATTTGTAACCAGGAGATATCTGTGGTGGGATGTAGTTATAATGCTAATGCCCAGGAAGCCGTCTGACGGAAACCCGGCATCGAAATCCCGACATAGGACTAAAGATAGGCGTCGAAATCCCAACGCCTATCTTTAGCCCCATGACGGAATCCCGACAGGCGGCTTCCTGAACGAAGCTACGCGGGGACTGGGTTAGCATTAGCTGCGGGGGGGGGGGTGTGTGTTAGGTTTAGGCACCCCTGGGGGGACTTAGGGTTAGGCCACCCCATGAGATGGTTAGGCTAGGGGGAGGGGGGGTTAGGTTTAGGCATCCCCGGGGGGGACTTAAGGTTAGTCACCACCCCGGGTGTGTTAGGGCTAGGCACCACTAAGCAGGGGTGTAGCGTGGGTGGTTCCAGTGGAGCTTGAGCTCCGGGTGCCAAAATGGACAGAGGGCGCCATCCTGGGTTCCGGAATTCATGGGACACTGCACAGTACGACGGCCACCTGTAAGTTTTATCTCGGTTTGTTTGCTCTATATCCTAAATAAGTTACAGATCTGAGATCCATTTCTACATTTCATGCTCCCTCAAGCTGCCCAGATTGCCTCCCCTCCGCCCCCCCTCCTCTGTGATCATCTTCTGTCACCTCTCCTTCCCTGTCAGATTGATTACATTCACTTATCACCTCTTTAATTCCCTCCCCTCTCTACCCTGTGATCAGCTCTTTACCCCTGTCTACTCCTCTCTTACTGGCTTTTGTCACCACCCCTCTTCTCTCCTTTTCTTATTGGCTTCTGTCACTGGCCCTCTCTGATTGGCTTTGCCACTCTCCTCTCCTTTTCTTATTGGCTTCTGTCACTGGCCCTCTCTGATTGGTTTTGCCCCTGTCCTCTCCTTTTCTGATTGGCTTCTGCCACTGGCCCTCTCTGATTGGCTTTGCCCTTCCCCTCTCCTTTCATATAGGCCTCTGTCACCTTCCCTCTCTGATCAGCACATTCGTCTCCCTTCTCCTTTTTGATTCCCTCCCTCCTTCTCTCCTCATTCATTCATTCATTGTGCTTCAATGGACTTAATAGTTACACATCTGAGGTAAAATCCTAAACTTAAGCTCCTGATTGGCTGCCGGTCCGCGAGCTCAGATTGGCTCGCAGCCGGCGCCACTTGCAATATGCTGATGGTGCTGCACTCTGCTGCCACACGGGCCCCCTCTCTGCCTGGGTCCGGGACTTTAGGCCCGGCCGTCCACCCCCTGATGGCGGAATTACATACCCAACCCATCTGTGATATCTCCTGCGTTACAAGAATTATGAATGTGGCTGACACTTAAATTATACAAAATTAGATGAAAAAGTTATTTTTCACCTGCTTTTGTATAAATTAAGTGATGATGAATAGACCCCTAATACTTACACCAGCACAGCACAGTGCTTCTTCCTTTTAACACCTACAGCAGTCAGTACCGGCCAGGGGGCATCAATATGGAGTGCGCTCGTATAGGGCAGCCAGCTGAGACGCAGGCATAGAAAGATGCTCCCCGGCCTCTTTGATTGTGAATTACACATAATCAGGGCAGCCATGCAGCATGCTCTACCAGGATACATTCAACATCCCGGCAGAGGTGATTCCAGCAGTCAGAATGCCGATGCTGGGATCCCGACACCTGTCAGAATCCCGGTGCTGGCATCCCAACCACCAGAATTCCAAAGGAAAGTAGCAGGGTTAGGGGGAGGGTTAGGCACTAGGGGGAGAGTTAGGGTTAGGCACTAAGGGGGGAGGGTTAGGGTGCGGGGAGGAGGAGGTTAGGGTAGGAAGAAGGGGAGGCTTAGAATACCAACCGAAAGGTGACAGCCGGATTAAGAGGGGTAGGGGCACAGGTGGCACATCCCCAGGGCCCTCTTTTCTCACTGCAAGCAAGAGAACAGGGAGTGGGGCTACATGGTGTTGTGCCAATGCAGCATGGGCGAGAGGAGGGGGAGGAGCTGCTGCAGGCCCAGTTACCAGAGTGATAAAGACTATTCAGCAGCCAGCCTATAAGGTAAGAGGGACTCAGGGAGGTGTGTGTTATCGATTCTTACCTATCTATACACTCTAAAATGTCGCTATTTAGCATTGTAAGTCGCAAGAAATAATTACTTTTCAGACTTTGATTGTGTTTCCAAAGCACAAAAAGATACTATTCATCAAAAAGCAGTTAGTTACACTCTGTTATCTAAATACAATTAGCGCAAATTAATTATACAATCACAAGGTACAGTTAATACATACAAAGGCGCTCTGGATCCAGATTTCCGGCATCAAATGTGAAGCCTCCGTCAGAAGAAAGAACAAGCAGACTAGCTACTGGAAATAGAGCGTCCGTATATGTAACCTTACAGAGATAGGCAATACAATAGAACAAGTTGGCATAATCCCACTGGTTCTTCTTCCTGGTTCTTCTGGTACAGTACAGTTCATAGGTCAGTTTGTAAGATCACAGTCCAGCCTCCAACAGCTCTTTGTGTCCATTTTCCCGCTGACTAACAAATATAACCTGGCTGCATTACAGAGTACGTTTTAATGCCTATTTCTCTATGATCCATAATTCCCAGACACATGTTGCAATTTTTTTGCCGATGGAACCGGAAGCCTGCAAATACACAGTGGTTTAGAATAGTACCAAACACGGTCTGTTTATCATGTACTAAACCTAAGATCTTAAATAAAGTTGCTTTATTACATACTTCATAATAAATAAAACCTTGAATATAAACCTTTATGCTAGGGACCCTTTTCATGTAAGTGTGCAGTGTGTAAGTATATTGCGTATAGTCGCTAATTAGCGTTGTGCGTCTACGTGTTTGTGAAGTACACCGTGGTACGTGTTTTGCAGGATTGGTCATATATGTTTCAGTAAATGTATGTATTTGTATAATAAGGACTTTTAACATTGTTCTATTGAGTCGGAATCGCACAACGCTAAATAATAGCATCGCCGTATGTACTTATAATGTGTGAGATTCGCGAAAATGGCGCTGAGCGGCCATTCGCAAAATGGGGTCTTGTTGCCATTCGCAAAATGGCGTCGTGCAGATTTTAATTTTAACAGATTCTGTCTCAGCCAATTATTCAGCTTCGACAGTCCAGCCTTTGATAGCAAACAACATGCTATCACGCTCTGATTTTAAAATTGAATTAGGCTTACACTATGACATATTATTTAATGTTATTTATGGGATGGCACAAGGGGGGTTCTTAAACCATCAATAATGTGTCTCTAAGGGGGACATAAAACTACCCTTATACACACACCGCGGATCTTGGGAGATCATGGGAAAGATGTGGGGATGCACCTAACCTATAAAGGAAGTCTTGAAGGGGAATAGGGACCTACATTATTTAAGATGTTTTAGAATAACATTTTAATAACACATTTCATGCATGGCTAAATTTATACATCATCTGATGGTACATTCTAGTTCAGGGTTGTAATGCAGTCCTACATTTACTACGGTATTCATATTGTTACTTCTAACCACCATCAAAATTTCATTCTTTTGGTTTACCTTATCTTTACATTTTCCATATTTCAACACAGTAGAAACACACCTGACACATAAGCCAATTACTATGATGACAACCAATATGAGGATCAGGGGTTTACCTACACTAGCAACCATTTCCTGGACCCACTCCCCTAGACCGGAGAACCATTTCACTGGGTTCAACCATGAAACCCATTCCTCTACTTCAGCCATTAAAGTATTATGGTTCTTCCGAAATTCCCATTTCAGCTGCAGAATTTCGTCCATCTTCCGGTCTATCACCTCCTTGTGGTCACTAGTGTTATTTGTAATATATGTGCAACACTTTACACCAAATTGGGTGGCTAAAGTTACGCAATACTCTCCAGTGACAGCTGTTAAATAATTTAACACTAGTCTCTGTTGTACCAGTTATTTCTTGTAAGCTTGCAACTCCCTACCTGTATACCTAAACGTGTCATCATACATCTCGGTGATATTATCTATTAATTTAGCAAGATCTTGGATATATCTAAAATTTTGTGTACCCCGAGCGATCCTGGTGATCTCATTCTACCAAAACTTGAAAGCCAGTTGTTTCACTAATTAACTGTGTGGTTTTATGTACATCATCAGCTATCATATTTCTTTTGTCTCTATGTTCCTACTCTGTGAGAAGATATGGTGATGGTGTGTTTTTATGAATACCAAGCATTTCACCATGTCTAAGGGTCATAACTTCTGGGACTACTCTTCCCAGGTAACATAAACCTTCAGAACTCGGAGAGAGCCACTTATGCACTTTTCTACCACATATAAAATATACATCATCGGGGAGAACATAAGGAACAGTAAATATCAGTAACCCACACATTTCCCTAGCAAGTGATCCTACTTCAGGTTCTCCCATTTGACTCATACAAGTTTCTTGTTGTAATATCTTGGCACAATATCCTTCTGGTACCCTACCAATCATTTCTTTGATGTTACTTAGTGTATATTTATACCAGAAATGTCTTCCACCCAACCTAATTGTATGTAACAGTTAAAAATTTATAGGTTCATTATCAGCTCTTAGTGAGAAGGTCTGGTTATTCCCTGTCACCTCCCAACTTCCTGGGTCATTGGAGTTGGTGATGTTCAAACATAAAAGTGATTTATCTACTTGGTACTGGTGGAGTTTAAAATGAGGTGGTTTGGACTTAAGAAATTTTCCATCCAGTGCATGCCCTCTTTGCGATTCGAAAACCTCATTCAATGGGAATGGCACTAACCCTACATTATGCTGTCCTTGAGGCACGTGAGAGCACACCCAACAGTCAGTTTGGTTTAAAACTTTGCCCACCATGGTATGATAATCCTCTAAAGGATACTCACACCAATACGGGTTATACTTAGGTTGGCACCGTTGGATGCATCTCTC
The DNA here is from genome assembly GCA_031769625.1 of Taudactylus pleione. Classification (NCBI taxonomy): domain Eukaryota; kingdom Metazoa; phylum Chordata; class Amphibia; order Anura; family Myobatrachidae; genus Taudactylus; species Taudactylus pleione. Next base: position 5,149,683 of record JAUIMM010000121.1, read on the forward strand.
ATCGACTACGGACCCACAGAACTCACACATACAATAATCCTCAAACGATAGACCTTCACACTGTCTCCGAGTTTCCAACATAGCAGATCTCTTAACAATTACTGTAGTGGGTTTGGTCAGATACTCCACCGATTGGTTTAGCACTCCTTCTCCCAACTCCACTCCATTGATATCACCATCAGCTCCCCTCTCCGTCCTCTGTCCTCCATCACAGAAACCAGAGATCCTGAAACAACCCAAGATAATAAGAACTCTGTGAGAAAACACAAAGATAACCACAGCAGACCAATCCATTGCTGAAAACAATGATCCACAAATTTCTTTTGCTTAGGTATCTCACTGTAACCTTTAACCTTCCTAGAACAGATTCGCAATTGACAGGTCTGCCTCGATTCCGCCGTGTCTCTCCACCGGTTGGTTGACCTTCTTACAGTGAGTGGAATGGACCCAGGTATCTCTCTCCGCCACTTTCAATGAAGTTGTACTCATCAGCAACACCTGATACGGACCTTCCCACCGATCTGTCAAACAACCTGAACGCAAGAAATATCTGATCATATCAAATTCTCCAGGTTCAACATCATGACAGTTTGTTTCAGGCATATCATGTGACAACAATTTCAGTTTCTGCTGTTGCTGTTTTAACTGTTTACTCATTGTTATAAGATACCTTACAGTAACCTCATTGTTACTTTTCAAATCTAGGTTGTCTACCAAACAGTGGGTCTCATTCAGACCCGCTCGCGAGCGCAGGATGCTCACAAGCGGGTCGATGGTACCCGCATGCGCACAATGGAGGGAGCTCCGTCGTGCGCGAGACCCGGCGAGCGACGAGGAAGCCGTCGCTCGGGGTTTCGCACCAAAGGGGGCGTGCTGTCGATGGTGAGTGACAGCACGCCCCCTTTGGTGTACGTGCTGGGGGCGTGGCTGCCAGATGGAGGCGTTCCCATGGGAACGCCTACCGTCTGGGTCCGGCCCCACTGACCTCACTAGTGATGTCAGTGGGAGTGATTTTGGCTCTGATAGAGCCAAAATCACTCCAGGGGTTGCATCCACGAGACCCTACCTCAGGGTCTCATCGCAAGCCCAATGGTCGCGATGGTCTTGACCATCGCGACCATCATCATGGACGCTCGCATAAGCTGTGGGTGGTAACCCACAGCTATGCGAGCGTCCAAGGGGCCGCTCCAATTTTAGGTAGCCCGGCCCTGATTCAGAGCGAGCGCTCTGGTCAGAGCGTCCAGCTCTGAATCAGGCCCAGTATTTCAAAGGGGGACAGATTGAGTGGGGTCTAGGAGTTGTCTTGATACTATAAAGGACAAGTGGTAGTGCTTTTGGCCAACCCAGGCCAGTTTCCGCCATGATCTTACTTAATTTATTTTTAATAGTACCATTCATCCTCTCCACCTTGGCACTGGCTTGCGGTCGGTAAGGGGTGTGGAGTCTACTATCAATACCTATCAGCTTAAACATGTTTTGGAAGACATCAGCTGTGAAATGAGTACCCCTATCACTTTCAATAATTCTAGGGATACCGTATTTGCATACAAGCTCCTGAACTGTTTTCTTAGCAGTAAACGCAGCAGTTTTAGTGGCAGCTGGGTATGCTTTAACCCAATTAGAAAACATATCAGTGCACACTAATTCATATTTGAGATTCCTGCAGGGTGGTAATTGGATGAAATCAATTTGTATTACCTGAAAAGGTCCGTTGGTCGGAGGAATGTGGGATGGTTCGGTAGGGATTGTTTTCCCAATGTTTTTCCTCAAGCAGGTCAGACAGGACATTGCTCTCTTTTCTGCTTGGGAAGAAAAACCCGATGCACACCAGAATGCTCTCACCAATTTGCACATACCTTGCTTTCCCAAGTGAGTCAGACCTGCCTCAGCCAGGCTTGGGTAGTACACCTTGGGGGCCACTGGCTTACCTTGTCAAACTCTCCAGAGTCCAGAGGACTCCTGTCCACATCCCTTAGACCTCCAGACAGCTTTTTCCTGAATGGAATACAAATTTTGCATCTCAATTAATTTCTGCATGTCAATCATTTGAAACGTCATTTGGTTAATTGGTACATTTACTTTTAACCCTGCTGCCCATTTGGCAGCTTTGTCTGCTCTGTTGTTGCCCAATGACACTGGATCATCCTCACATGTAGGGGCTTTACACTTACTTGCGGCCACTGCCTTAGGCAATTGGATCGCTGTCAGTAGTCCTTTTATAAGTCTGGAATGTGCGACTGGTGTGCCTGCTGCTATCATAAAATTTCTCAGACGCCATAGAGCACCGAAATAATGTACCACCCTGAAGGCGTTCCTAGAGTCAGTGTAGATATTAACAGATTTACCTTCTGCTAATTCGCAAGCTCTTTTTAGTGCCACCAGCTCTGCCACTTGGGCCGACTGAGGTGGACCTAGAGGTTCGGCCTCTATGATGTCTTCATCATTTACCACAGCATAACCTGTACATAACTCTCCAGTGTCAGTTTGTCTATGACAACTCCCATCCGTGTAAAATGGCACATTTACATTTTCTAAAGGTGTATCCCGTATGTCAGGTCTTGCAGTAAAGGTCTAATTCAGGTATTCCATACAATCATGTGCATCAATATACCTGCAGAACTCACCTTCCGCCAGCGACTTACCTCTCTCCACCCTTTGTGCATCCTGTTGCACATATGGTAAATACGTTGCTGGGTTTAACATACTGCACCGTTTGATGGTGATGTTAGCAGGTGCTATTAGGGATAGTTCCCATTTTATGAACCTAGCTGAGGAGACATGTCTGGTTTGGGCAGAATTCAGCAAAGCACATACAGCATGGGGTGTATAAACAATCATATCATGACATAATACTACATCCTCACTCTTACTGACCAATAGAGCAGTTGCTGCTACACTTCTTAAACACGTTGGGAGTGATCTTGCCACAGTGTTCAATTGTGCACTGTAGTATGCTACGGGCCTACTGGTATCACCATGTTTATGTGTGAGGACACCTGCTGCACAACCATTAGCTTCCATACAGTACAAATCAAAAGGTTTTTCATAATCAGGTATTCCCAATGCAGGTGCTGTTGTCAGACTATTATTAAGGTTAAGGAAAGCCTGCTCTATTTCCTCTGTGTGTATGACACGATCGGGCTTTGAGGAAGAGACTAAGGACCTCATTCAGAGTCGGTTGTAAGCGGCCGCTCGGTCGTACGCCTAACGACCGAGAAACTGAAAAAGGAAGCAATCACACGGCCGGTCGGTCGAACCAAAGTGACGCCCATATGTGAACAATGCACCTCCTCTAGCTAGCGAGTGATAGCAGCTAGTGATCGAGTCAATCGTTGTCAGTCGCTGTATGTTAATTTTCTTCTGATGGTTGCGGCCGCTTGTGTTGTGTTGAAAAGACTGGTGCTGGCTAAATAATGTAAATTACACCAAAAATTTACAAAAAAACGCATAGCCATCCCCATGAAATGTATTTATTCTTATTATTTGCTAATGCAAATGCAGCTGAATCAATTACAAGCCAATTAGCAGTGTTATTAGCTTCAACAAACGATTATTAGCTGCTTGCATTGTGTGGCTCAAAATAGAAAGATCAATCCTAACATCAATAACATTTGATAGTATCGATTGTACTCTGGGGCTTGCGAGAGCACGTACCCAACCTCAAGCTGTACGATCAGCCAGGCCTCGAACCTGCTTACAGAGTGACATTTTACTACTTCCGGCCTTCTATGTCAGTCGTAGCAGGTAATTTATGTACGCCCCTAAAACGCCCTCAAAACGCTGAGGCACACCTGTGTTTTCAGACCACCACCCCCGTCAACACCCACAAACGGCCTTTCATGTCAATCAACTCATGGAAGCCACTTCCTGCTCGTAAGCCATAGAATCTACAACATTTTGGATCACAAAGCCTCGTACGCACATGCGCACAACTAACCGTACGCATGCGTGGTTTTGAAACATCGGATGCGTACAACCGAGCGGCCGCTTACAACCGACTCTGAATGAGGTCCTAAGTTCTGTAATGGCAAGGCCAAAATAGAAAAACCTGGGATCCACATTCTGCAGTATCCACACATTCCCAAGAAGGTACGGATTTGCTGTTGGTTCTGCGACAATGCCATGGTCTGTTTGGCTTGGATTCTGTCAGTGGTCAGATGTCGTAACCCCTGGGTTAGGCAATGTCCCAAGTATTTAACCCTGGACTGGCATGGTGGTAGTTTGTCCTTAGCAACCTTCTGTCCTGTTTGCGAGAGATGAAGCAATAAAAGTTTAGTAACATTTAAACATGACATAAATGAATCAGAACATAACAATAAATCGTCTACATATTGTATTAGAACAGATCCATTGGCAGGTTGAAAAGATTGTAAACAGTCATGTAAGGCCTGGGAGAACATACTGAGGCTGTCTATGAAGCCATGGGGCAATCATGTCCATGTGTATTGTACACCCCTATATGTGAAAGCGAATAGGTACTGACAGTCAGGATGGAGAGGTACAGAGAAGAAAGCAGAAGAGAGGTCAATGACAGTGAAATGTGTTGCATTTGGTGGGATCTGCATGAGAATGACAGCTGGATTTGGCACTACGGGAAATTGGCTCTCTACTACCTTATTAACCCCTCTAAGTTCTTGTACCAGCCTATAACCCCTCCCACCACTCTTTTTCACAGGAAAGATGGGATTGTTGGCTACACTTGCTGTACGGACTAAAATCAACTGTTGTAATAACCGCTCAATTACGGCATAAACCCCTATCTCTACCCCCTGTTTTAACGGGTACTGGGGAATTTTTGGAGCTTGCCTACCGCTTTTTAGATTTACCATTACGGGAGCTACATTTGCCATCAATCTAGTGTCCTGTCCATCTTTGGTCCAAAGTGAATCTGGTATTTGGGATAACATTTGATCTACCTGAGATGGATTTTTACCTGAACCAGTAGAGTGATACATTAACCTTTGGGGAGTGTCCAATATATCCCTAACCTCGTGTGCCACTCTCTCTGGGATATCTAAGAATATGCGATCAGGGGTACAATATATGACACATCCCATCTTACATAACAAATCCCTTCCCAGTAGGTTGGTAGGGGCTGCTACTGCCAGGATAAAAGTATGCAATGGCCTTGTATGCAATGGCCCGATAGTAACCTCTGTGGATTTGGTTAAAGGATAATGTTGCACTTTACCTGTTACACCCATTGCTGGTACTGTTTCGCTGGTCACCTGTAAATTAGCTGGAGATTTTATCACTGATCTGGTCACCCCTGTGTCTACAAGAAAAGGATGTTTAGTTCCAGCTATATAAATTAACATTACAGGTTCTTCTCTAACATCCCCAGTTAACCTAACTGACTGTAGACTACAGGTGTAACCTGATCCGTATCGTTGACTCTCGCTCTCCAATACAGCATTTAGGGCCACAATTGGAGCAGGTGACTGTGGACAATTCCCTACATTCTGCATATATCCCTTATATGGATATCTAGGTACTCCCTGGTTAGGGGGTCCTTCCCTTTTCACCTTACAGTTCCTACTTACATGTCCCACTTGGTTGCAGTTAAAACACCTTCGAAAGATTGTGAGTGTGGGTATGAATTTTGAAGGCAATATGGTGGCTAAGGGTAGTATGGGCTTTGTGGTTGAGTGTGATATGTGGGGTAGGGGTGTGTTTGTGGTGGTGCAGGATTGGTGAAGGTGTGTAGCTGTGCAGGTGCATGTGTGTCTGGTGACTGTGATGGTATATTCATTCCTTCTCTCTCTTCTTGAGGATGATTTTATCGTGCTCAATAGCAGACTCCCTGAGTGTGTCTACAGTAACTCCCCTCCAGCCAGGTAGAGAGGTCTGGACTCGGGTCTTCAGATTGTCTTTAAGACCATCCATAAGTACCGTGATGACCATTTCCCTATGGTGAGTGCTATCTTTAATATCTTCTATCCCAGTGTACTGGTGATAGTCTGCAGAGCTTGGGTACAGTAATCTTCTGCAGATTCACTCTCTTTTTGTTTAATGGTGAAAATTTTACTCCAATTAACTACTACCGGAAAATATACACCCAATTGAGTTATTATGTGGGTAATGTTACCTTGGTTATCCTCGTCTGTTAAGAGACCATCTCCCTCCAATACGCAATCCGTGATAAACTTTTTCACGTTGCTATTGTGCGGAAAACACGCCCTTAACACCACTCGCCAATCTTTATTGGTTGGCTCGTGAGCATTACCCAAATTTTTCACAAATCTTTGGCATTTTGCTACTTCCTTGTTAGGGTCAGGGAAGTCAGTCATTATGGAATTTAGTTCCACTTTTGTCCAAGGACATGCATCACTACATCTGTTGTGGACACCACACCATTCGCATCCGGATTCCCATTGGGAACAGTTATTGTCCGAACGGGATGGAGACTGGCCACACTGCTACCTTTGGATTTGTTACCTGGCTGGAGATCCAATCTATTACTGCTACGTACAGGATTAACAACTTCCGTTAAAGGTACTGCAGATGTTAACACTTCCTGTACTACCACTGATGAGGAAGGGGCCACCTCCTGTACTCGTTGTAATGGAACATCTAACATGTGTACAGCATGGGAAATGGCAGACTTAACTACAGGTTCATCATCAGCATCATAAACATTTTCCTTGTGATTACTCAAGAGAGGGTACAGGTTACATGTTACATTTTTATGTGTATTTACATTGACTGCACCTTCACCCCCATCCGCATAGGGCGGTGGTGGTGCGCGTAAACTACTGACATTACCTTGCTGTGCGTGCGCGCTATTTTGCGGCGCATACGCAACACTGTGTAGTGCTGCATGCGCACTCCCCTGCATCGTGCACGCAACGCTGGTTTGCGTCACATGCACACCCCTAAGCCATGTATCTCCCTCGTGCTGCCATAGCTTTAAACAATCGTTATACTTTATCTTTTTCTTTCGAGAGTGCACCATACAGATGCTATTTCGGACATTGTTCAATACCTCCTTATCAAAGCTGCCAATTCCGGGAAACGGTTTCACACTCTTCCTTGTCATTTTAAACCGTACATCACAGTACCTAGTTACATAAGCACTGTACCTAGTATGCATAATATGCCGTGCCGACCCGATCAGCGCTTTCAAAAGCAGCACATCATCTAACAATCTCTACCGTTTGCTTGGCTCCCATCTTGGGAAAATAACACTAAACCTTTCAATAGAGATTTAAATCGGTGAAAGAATGTCAAGGCTACTTTCACTTACCTGTGGACGATAATAACAGGATGCGCCCACACACCTATGGAAGAATAACCAGGTTGCTTCCACGCACCTAATCCCTTTTCGAGTACTTTGCACTGCTAGAATTTAGGCATTCCAATAATGCTTACCCTTTTCAGCGATTTTGTCCACCACTGCTCAGTTCACAATCACAATATGCCACAACTGTGCAGTTCAATCACAATGCCCAATAACCCTAACTGATCACTGGATGCTACAATCACACTGAGAGTCGATACCTACAACAAAACCACAACTACACCTTCTGTGTGTATAGACTTCGGTATCTACTACCAAGCCACTAGGCCGACACCAGGTGCCTAGCCCCTAAGGGTCTTACGATATCCCTAGTTAGGGAACATGTTACCCCTACCAGCACACGTTCACTGTTACACACCTTTTTGCTGCGCAGAAAAATACACGTTTTCCCAGACTATGGCAGCACCGACTAAGGTACTTACAACAATGTTTTCACGCTATCAATATCACAATGCAATCTCAACGGCTTTCTTTAAACACGTGGCAGCAATACAGGAAATACGTATACACTATTGTGCGACTAGTCGCATACACAACAATGCGACCGCTGCACAAAACGTATTATAATTTATTACCCTTACGCTATTGTGCGACTTCCCCTTTTAACATGAAATTCTATCAACGGAGGAAAACAAACTTTTTCCTCCCTTGTCCCTGGATTCTAATCAGCGCTCCATAATAACGGATAGCGGTCTCAGCAACAAAGTAGTAGCAGCTATTCGAAGGCACAATGGGTTCTTTCCTGCGTATGGCGCCTCAACCCTTCTGCTGAGAGATCGATAATCGTGTGTTACTGTGTGACTGGCAGCGTGATCTCACTCTACGAGCCCCCAACTATCGATTCCTACCTATCTATACACTCTAAAATGACACTATATAGCGTTGTAAGTCGCACAAGAAATAATTACTCTTCAGACTGTTTCCAAAAGCACAAAAAGATATTATTCACCAAAAAGCAGATAGTTACACGCTGTGATCTAAATACAATTAGCGCAAACAAATTATACAATCACAAGGTACAGTCAATACATTTGCAGGCGCTCTGGATTCAGATTTCCGGCATCAAATGTGAAGCCTCCGTCAGAAGTTGCAGGGTTGGTCATATTATATGTTTCAGTAAATGTATAATGAGGACTTTTAACATTGTTCTATTGCGTCGGAATCGCACGACGCTAAATAATAGCATCGCCGTATGTACTTATAATGTGTGAGATTCCCTAAAATGTCTGCCTTTATAAGACTGTATAAATGTATGTGTATGACTGTGTGTGACTATGCATGTGTATGACTACTTATGTATGCGTGTGTGTGTGACTTTATGTACAGGGGCGGGCTGGCAGGGCTATTGCCTGTGGCGCTGCGGCCTATGGACACAAACCCTGTGTTGCAAACCTTTTGTCACCTCAGTTGGGGTTCCACGATTATAATCCAAAAGAAAGTAATAGAGAGCACTCACCAGGGACTTTTATAAAGAGCATTTATTCTTCAAAAGTGGTATAACACCATAGTGCAGTCGACATTTCAGCCATAACCTGGCTTTCCTCAGGACAAAGCCCACATCAAAAAAGTGATATGGGCTTTGTACTGAGGAAATCCAGGTTATATTGATCTCATTAATTTATTCTACAAATAACTAATAGTAATATTATTAGTGGGAGGGCGCTGGTGCACTCAGCCAATCAGAAGCAGCAAAAATTTACCTTAGTGTGTATGTGTACATGTGGTAGGGAATATAGATTGTAAGCTCTACTTGTACAGGGACTGATGTGAATGGACAAATATTCTCTCTGTAAAGTGCTGCGGAATATGTTTGTGCTTTATAAATAACTGGTAATAAAATAAATATGAATGGATGAATAAGAATTGTTTTCAGGACAAAAATGATGATTATGTCTGATGTCTAATTTGGAGGCTGGCTATGCTGTCCAAGAGATCACATATTTATGAAGCCGCTGACCATAGGAACGACTTACAGAGATTCCTATTCACTTACATCAGTTAGGAAAGAGAGGAAATGCCTTCAATGAAATATGTGGGCTGTGATAAAACCAGGCATCTAGTTATTAAGATGATAGGATGTGACCAGTTATGATGTCAGCTGAATGTGAATACTTTGAGGTGATGCAGCTTACTTTACCTTTCCGAATATATCATGACTCATGAAGACACAATGACGGCTTTCTTTTCCTTACAGCAGGGAAAGCAGATAAGGTGATATGACTTGTACATCACTCAGTACCAGCGCATAATCAGCGTACTGTGCAGTAATTAGTAATGTGTTGTGGTACTGTACCACAACACATTACTAATTACTGCACAGTACGCTGATCTCACATAGCAGGACTGAATAAATACCACTCACTGAGTGAAAAGTGGGTTTGTCATAAGGGCAACACTGTATGCTCTACAAATATATCATGCATAGAAAACTGACAGTTATCAGGCGTGTAGCTACATTTGGTTTGCATGGTAGTATTTTGGAATATGCTCATTATTTGGGGCATACTGTAGGCAAAGTAAAGCTGGCCAAACACTAGACCAACTTACATCCAACCAGCCAACTAGTTGATTGGTTGGAATGAAAATCTGGTAACGTATGGGATTAAATGTTGATCAGCAATTTGCTCCTAAATGCCAGAAAACAGATGAAAATGGTCTTTCAGATAAGTTTGTTAATGTTTGATCTAAACAATTTGTTCAAACAACAGTTTTTGTGAATTTTCCAGCGTTTGGGAGCAAATTGCTGATTGTCATTTGCTTTCATACCTTAGCAGATTTTCATTCCAACCAATCAACTAGTTGGCTGGTTGGACAGATAATCTTTAGATGTGTGGCCAGCTTAAGATTGTCAGGAAGTTGGGAGATATCTCTCTGTTAACCATAGTGTTTACAGGTGAGGGGAAAAGGATGGCGGTGACCAAGCTCTTCCCCACTGTCACACACAGAGATCTTATCCCTCGTTACCAGGCTGGCGGTGTCATGTTATCACCATCTGTGCCCCTCCTGGCCCCGCCTGATTGGTGAGGCGGGGAAGTGCATTAAGTGGATTTTTTCCAACAACAAGCCGGATGCCCAGTATCCTTTGGAGGCGGATTCTTATACCCCTTTTACACCACAGCTAAAACCCGGGTTATTGCTGAGTTAACCCTGGTCGCTACCCGGGGGGACCAGGCTTGGATTCCCATGTTGCTTGCATGGTTTAACAAGGGAACGACCCGTGTAACCCTGCAGTGTAAACGAGGGAACGACCCGTGTAACCCTGCAGTGTAAACGAGGGAACAACCCGTGTAACCCTGCAGTGTAAACGAGGGAACGACCCGTGTAACCCTGCAGTGTAAGCGCTTGGAGATGATGTCATCTCCAAGCGCCAGCAGAAGAATTCCACTGCACACAGGACTGGGGTATTAGAAATTTCAGCATGTTAACATTGAATTCTTCTGAGAAGCTGCATTATAGAGACATTACGAGCAGCTGGGAGGGAAATCACTCTCTCTGCTCCCCCGAGAGAGCTGCATCATGGGGATATTACCAGCAGCCGGGAGGTGAATATGCTACAAATTGTTACAATAACAAGTGGACCCTGAGGACAACTGTTTCAATTGTCAGCTAACAAAACTTGCTTTAGGACTAAAACCCAATATATTCTGAAAATTCAGAACTATTTGTGACCACGACTGGATAAAAATACAATGGTTGTTAGTAACAAAGTCATGACATCTTATTAATATGGAGCACTGAAAAACTAACAGCATGCTCAGATAATCGCTAATGCTGGGCATACACTATACAATTATCTGTCAGATATGTCCAATCTGGCTGGTTGGAATGAAAACCTGGTAATGTATGGGAGCCAATGACAATCGAACATTTGCTCACAAACACTGGAAAACAGACAAAGATGGAAGTTCAGCCAAATTGGTTAAATAAAACAAATTTAACCAATTTGAACAATCGTTTCTGTCTGTTTTCCAGTTTTTAAAATCATATAATTGACTGTCATTTGCTCCCATACATTACCAGGTTTTTATTCGAACCAGCCAGATTGGACATATATCTAACAGATAGTTGTATAGTGTATGCCCAGCATAATAAAGTCACATTCAAGTTTTATAGGCCTAATATTCCTGTGAATGGACAATTGTTTTAATAGATTGCAGTAAATAAGGACTGCCGTTAGTTAGAAATTTATGTTAGCAGGCTTTCAAGCTAAAAGAGTCGGATTTTATCCTTACATTACACCGGCCGCGTGCTGTTGTTATTAGTATATTATATACAATATATGTTTATTGATTTGCATATATTAAATGCATATATTCTGACAACCAGCACTTCTTTTCTTTTTTTATCAACATGCAATGCGTAGCGTAACACTTATCCTCATGTATCAAGATTCTAATTCCCTATGTGTCTGCCTGTTATTACCCAGTCTTGTCTTATTTCTGTTTTGTTCTCAATTGTAAAGCACAGCTGACCATGCTGGAGCTGTATAAATAAATGTTAATAAATTAATAATACACTTCTCACATGGGACATGAATACCATGTTAATGGTCAATTGCATAATATGTGCATAAAGGCTTGGAATGTTAGTCCTGATTCCTTGTATGGAAAGGCCTCAGAACGCCCTTCAGGAGAAACACGTAAGACCTGACAAACTAGATTTCTGTAGCAAAATGGCAAAGTAAGACATTATTGTACATCTAGCCTTGTTAGTCTTGCAGATGGTGATGAAAGTGATGACAGGGGAAACATTGATTGTTCTGGGGCTGAAGTAGCACCTGATGGACAGTTGTAAAGTGCAGACTTTAAGATTTCTATCATTGTAGGGACCGATTTATTATTCCCTGCAATTTTGCCCCAATAGCTATGATCTGTTATTGCCACATATCTCAGCAATAATAAATTATTTTTCAGGTTAATTTATGAAGATTACAGAGACTGCACACGAGCCCCCTCCTCTCTTGAGATGCCTCCGCATTGGTTATTAGGGCCAAAATCCCAAAAAGCTAAGCTTTTCACATCTTAGTAAGTTGAGCATTTTCACAGTCACGGTAAAAAGCTATGGAGCTACAACTGTGCTCAGAAACAGGGTCTGTAGTAGATATCTCTGATATCTACAGTACCTTCTTGAATAATTGCCCAGAAAAATGTCTGTTTTCGGAGGATTAACTGCACAAAGGCTCTAATAAATTGGCCTCTTAGAGGTCTATTCATAGATTGAATGAAAACTGAGCGTCACATTTCACTATATATCGCATCGGTTGGATGCGATATATAGCTTTGTTAAGTAGCAATTCATGTATACTTACCTCTCCGATATCTTCATGCGCTGTCCAGAGATCCGGTGGTCCAGGATGAGCAGCCGGGAAAGGCAAACCCTTGGTGAACTAGAGTTCAAGCATGAGCACAAAAGCCCCGGCGTCCAGCTGAAGGAGCCAGACAGGGGCAGAGAAAATTTTCACCTACTTTTGTAGAAATTAAGTGATAATGAATAGACCCCTTAGTCATTATTATTACTTAGTCATAGCTGCAACCGCTATATACACTGAATAACTTTTTTCTTTAAAGCATGCTTTCCAAATCTTTCTCACTGACTGTGTTGCTCCCAAATGGGATGTAGTCAGCATCCCGGAGTGCGGGATGCCGGCGGTCCGAATACCGGGGTCGAAATCCCGTCAGGTCGGGATCCCGGCACCAGTATCCAGACCGGTTTAGGCACTAGGGGGAGGTTAGGTTTAGGCCCCGGGAAGGGGGTCTTAGGTTTAGGATGCGGGGAGGGGGAGGTTAGGTTTAGGCACTAGGAAGAGGGGGTTAGGTTTAGGCACCAGGGAGGGAGGGTTAGGGTAGGGGTAGGGAAAATACTTACCTTTAGTTCCTATGGCTGACGGGATTCTGGCTGTCAGGATGCCACTGCTGGTATTCTGTACAGCAGCATCCCAACAGCCGGGATTTCCTACCCAACCCCTCCCAAATATAGCCTAGATCATTAGGGTGGGCGAATTGGACCTGTAGGTCTGCAGATTGCAGAAAAACAACAATTGCAAGTAGAGATGCTGGTATTATACCAATTCAAACTTGCTCCCTGTATGGTTATGATGTTTAGACTGATTCAATTTGTGTTTGAGGGTTTCGATGTTCACAGTTAAAACAAAACATTAAATCAAATTAAGGGGTCTATTTACTAAGCTGTGTTAGGAGATAAAGTGAATGGTGATAAGGTACCAGCCAAACAACTCCTAATGTCAGGAGCTGATTGGCTGGTACCTTATCACCGTTCACTTTATCTCCTAACACAGCTTAGTAAATATACCCCTACAACATGTTGCCACTTACAAGTTTAAATAGCTGCATTTTATAGAGTTTGCTATTTCCATCCAAAACTGTTAAAATACTCTACAATAGCTATTTAGGGCTCTATATAGTAAAGTATGAAACTGAGAGCAACATTTTTCATTTCTCCTTTTCTAGTAACTGAAAAGTGCAGAGAAATCACAGATTTGTATCTGCAATAGCCGGCAGGGAGGAACATGGGGGGTGCCAGGAAGGTATCAGAAGGTCCCATAATGTTAGAACAGTTAACCCTTCTCATAGCTTGGCAAACTAGCCCAGACCACAGTCCCCATTGAGAATAATGAGAACTGCAGTCTGCAGAGTCTTTTTGCCTAATACCTTGATTGCCATTTCTTAAATAGTCCAAATACCTAAACTTCTGCTTCTACGCAATTGCCTCCATCTTGCTCTGGGTACCAATGCAGTTTGGCAGAAATCTACTTACAGCTGCGTAAACCATGGCACCCCCAACATCACTAGTAAAAAGCCTTTGTGGAGCATCTTGCCACTTTTGTTAATGAGTTGCAGATTTTTTCCGGAAATTTGTGTGATTGTTAATGGGGTCTGGGCTGCACATGACAGGGGAAATGTCATTATGGTAGAAGAGGAATACATATAGTGGAAGAGACAGAAAGAAAGAACAAACCTAAAGACACAGGGAAGAAGAGAAGACCAGATCGCCAATCCTGGATATATTGCTTTGCTTGGTTAAACAGGTAAGTGTACACGAATTGCTACTTATCAAAACTATAAATCGAAGTGATGCGATCATGGCGGTAAGTGGAAATCCACAGAGAGAGAGGTGCAGTAGATAGCGGAAGTCGCAGTACAGAGTAGTGATATCAGGATCCTGCTAAATTGGTGCAAATGGATTGTGAAGTCAAATTCATCTCTTAATGAAACTAAGGGCCTGATTCAGAGCCGCTCGTAAGCGGCCACTCGTTCGCTCCGAGCGATGTTCGCACATCTGTGCATGCGTATGGGTCGTAATGCGCATGCGCCAACCAGTCATTGCGGTCGGAAATCGAGTGCTCGCAAAATAGCGAGTGCCTGCTAATTTGAGTGACAGGATGAGGCGTTTGTGGGTGGTAACAGGGGAAGGTGCTTGAAAACGGGGAGTGGTGATCCGAACGCAGGCGTGCCAAATGGTCAAAACGGGCGTTTTAAGGGTATGCATAATTAACAAAGCAGCATCATCGACCACGTCACTTGGTTGTTTCTTAGCCTGAACTGTTTGCATGATTGCGGTACCAAAATCCTACCACAAGCACTGCGAGCAGTTCAGACGCCTTTCGATGTACTCGATTAATCAAATAAATAGCAGAGATGACGTAGGATGCGAGCGGCCAGGGGGCGTTTTTACAAAATAGCGAGCGCATGTTTCATTCGCTCGCTCAGACATAGAGGCGTCAACAGACCGCAAAGAGCGAGCGCTCAATTTAAATAGCCAGCCCCTTTTTCTGAACGAGTGAGCGCAAATAGCGTCCGGCTCTGAATCAGGCCCTAAGTTCATACATTCACCTTGTTGCATTGAATTCCATTTTTTCTCTACATAATAAATCTAGTATTGCTATTTCTAGTTTTACCATTTTCTCCATTTTTAGACATAAGAATTGTATTTAGTTAACATTACTCTTTTTCAGCAAATATTGCTCTCTTGTACCAAGTAGCAGTTTTTTTCTCAAAGAGGACCCTGATTCATTACAGATGGCAACTGCAACAGCGTACGCAGGTCGTCATATGCTGCGTTCTGTGCATGCGTATGCATCGCAGTGCGCATGTGCGAGTTAGCATTGCGATCGCTCTGATCATGCACGCAGAAAGCCATCGCAGATTGATGACGGGATGTTAGCATTTAGGGGTGGTGACTGGGAAGTGGTCAGAAAAACACAGGCGTGCCAGTCAGTTTGAACTGCGTTACAGGGGCGTGCATATATTATCCACTGCGACGGCATACGCTGCTTGTGTACTCACTGCATGCGATGAGTTTAGCAATTTCTGAGTAAGGTCAGGACTGTTGTAATTGTGCGCGAGGGACCGATGTTACTCGATGTTACTGATGTGCACGCATGACTGCGAGGTATTATGGATGTGAGATAGCGGTAGTGGGCGTCTCTATGTTGGATTTGCGATAGCAGACATTAGCATATTTTCGCAGCAGACCTGCGTGCGTGATTGCAGCTGCAATCCCAATAGCGATCCGTAATGAATCAGGCCCAGAGACTCTGCAGTCCGATTCCCTAGGTAGTGAGAGACATAATGACCAGGCTGACAGTTTTTTTGACATACTCACACAGGTGCAAGTACTAAACAGCATACTATTAGGCTAGGGACCCTAAAGACCCCAAATGGGCCTATAATGCAGTGGTTCTCAAACTTTTTAAAATCACGGTGCCCAGGAGTATCAACATTTTTTTCACGACACCCCTAAGAAAAAAATTTATTATCAAAGAAATTCAGAAATTAATATTTAATTAAGTAAATTGTGCTTACCTGTCATCCTTAGGTTCAGTTATGTGGTGGTGGACGTGGATGAACTTCTGTTTCTTTACATATTTTATGATTGGGAGCTACCAGCTCTGGCTTTGTCTATCACATTGAACATAAATCATATGATTTGGTCCTGGACAACCAACCCGTGGCACCCCTGAAAGTGCCCCACAGCACCTAGTTTTGGAACCACAGGCCCATAGGCGAAACTGCGGGGTGGTCCAGGTGTGCACCAGACCACCCATTAGAATCGTGGTCACTGCTTTTTTTTTTAATCTATAACTGTGTTGCAGTGTGCTCAGAGGAAGTGCACAGCAGCGTTGCCTTCTGACGTTGAGGCTGTTCAGCTCCGTCAGCGTATACGCACACGGATGATGTCATCGAACACGCCTACACTAGTATGAAGAGGAGCTGTGGACGCAGCTGCGATGGCAGCAGCCAGAGAGTTGTGAGAGGATGCTGCCAGTTACAGACAGCTACATGACAGGATGGATTATGGTGGTGCTGCAGCAATGCTGCTGGAGGAGACAAGTGGGGAGCCAGGAGGTGGTCCCGGCATATGATATTGAAAGACTAAAATCATAAGTGGGTTGACCTCTCTACTAGTTACAGTATTTTGTGGTGATATTATTTTATTATTCCACCTGCATCAGCCCCATAGTGGCAAAGTGACACTAATTAAGAACTTTAGCAACACAGACATATTGTATATACATACAGACTGGCGGCACTCAGGTAGAGTCTGCCTGTATTTATATTTGGTCTCTATATTCCAGAGTTCCTGGGAGGGGAGGGCATCGGGGCAAATTGCATGAGTGCCTTCTAGTCTGTAGTTTGTGTGTGTGTATGTATACATATATATATATATATATATATATATATATATATATTGTGACACAGTTAGGTTAGGGGGTCCCTCTCCTGGGTAGAGGACTCCTTCCTTACACACACACACAGCAGCAGGGAAGCAGCACACTAGTCTGGATGCAAGTACAAGCTGGTCGGCGCCAGTCTTTATTGTACAATGTCAGAAATAACATAAAGAAAACATAAACATAAATCCTAGCCCTGTCGGGGCACTAACTTCACAGGTAGTTCCCTCACTACCAGAACCTGGCAGGGCCTAATGCCCTCACCAGCAACAAAAGCACAGCACAACACTTACAGTTAGGTTTTCAAGTGTCTCTGAGCAAACTCCCTGTCTGCTCTCCCAGGTGAGACAATCAGCCCTCAACACACTAGGCTTATATTGGCCACTCTCAGGTGGAAACCCTAACAAGCCTGTTACCAGGCTAAGAGAACCAAAACCTGGAGTGGCCGTGGGTGGAGCCCTCCCTCTCCTCTCACCCACAACCCCCAGGTCCCAAACCGGCTTTTCAAAAAGCCGAGACCCAAGCCTGCTACACTGCAGACTTTCTCCTGGGGATTTTAAACACATAGGACAGGAATCTGGGATAAATGTCCCTGCCACAGACCACTTTACCAGTGATCCTATCACAATATATATATATATATATATATATAAAGTATAGGAATCGGTATGAAATACCGACGGAGAAGTTGCTGGCTGTCAATACACTGACAGCGGCATCCTGATGGTTGGAATCCCGACAGGATCCTGTCCTATTTACCCCCTAACCCTCCTTTTTTGTACCCTGATACTAATCCTCCCTACCCCGCACCCTAACCCTTCCGGTAAGTGCCTAAACCTAACCCTCCCCCTTAGTGCCTAACCCTAACCCTCCCCCCTTAGTGCGTAACCCTAACCTCCCCTCGGAGGTGCCTGAACCTAACCCCCCCTGTCTGGAGCCTAACATCCCCCCTCCTGCAGCCTAACCCTAAGTCCCCTTGGGGTGCCTAAACCTAACCCCCCCATGGCTAATACTTATCTTGCCCCGGTGTCCTTACAATTGGCATGCAAAATGCAAGGAATCTGACGTCATCATTCACAGTCATGTCCGGCGCCGGTGTTCTCTCTGTGATCAGGATTCCGACGCTGGGATTTTGGCAGTCAGCATCCCAATCGTCGGGATATTAACCCCATCCCTATATATAAAAAAATATTTTCTGTGTTTGTGAATTCTGTGCACTGTGGCTGCACGTGCATCAACAAAGGAGCAGTGCCAAGCATGCGCCTATGTCCCATAGGTAAAGGGCCGGTTGGCTTGACCGTTAAAGGGTGCTGTAACCCCCAAAGTGCACTCCAAAAAAAATAAAAAAAATATTTTTTTGTGTTTGTGAAATGTGTGCGCAGTAGCCGCACGTGCTTCAACAAAGTAGCGCCAAGCGTGCGCCTGTGTCATAGGTAAAGGGCCGGCTGGCTTGACATTAAAGAGTGCTGTAACCCCCAAAGTGCACTCCAAACAAAATAAAAAAAATATTTTCTGTGTTTGTGAATTGTGTGCACTGTGGCTGCACGTGCATCAACAAAGGAGCAGCGCCAAGCGTGCGCCTGTGTCCCATAAGTAAAGGGCCAGCTGGCTTATCCGTTAAAGGGTGCTGTAACCCCCAAAGGGCACTCCAAACAAAATAAAAAGATTTTCTGTGTTTGTGAATTGTGTGCACTGTGGCTGGACGTGCATCAACAAAGGAGCAGTGCCAAGCGTGCGCCTGTGTCCCATAAGTCTGTTAAAGGGTGGTGTAACCCCCAAAGTGCTCCAAAAAATAGAAAACATTTTTTTATCTGTGTTTGTGACTTGTGTGCGATGTAGCCGCACGTGCATCAACACAGTAGCAGCACCAAGCGTGCGCCTGTGTCCTAAGTCAAGGGCCGGTTTGGACATCTTGTCCGTACTGAAGGACATGCCACAATTTCTGACAATTCTACTGTCACTGCATATGATACTGTCCTCAAAGCAGCAGCGACAAGCGTGCGCCTGTCTGTTAAAGGGTGGTGTAACCCTCAAAGTGCGCTCCACAAACAATAAAAAAATTCTTTTTTTTTTCTGTCTTTGTAAATTGTGTAGGCTGCAGCCGCACCTGCATCCTC
The DNA here is from genome assembly GCA_031769625.1 of Taudactylus pleione. Classification (NCBI taxonomy): domain Eukaryota; kingdom Metazoa; phylum Chordata; class Amphibia; order Anura; family Myobatrachidae; genus Taudactylus; species Taudactylus pleione. Next base: position 5,168,791 of record JAUIMM010000121.1, read on the forward strand.
AAAGCAGCAGCGACAAGCATGCATGTGGCTGTTAAAGGGTGCTGTAACCCCCAAAGTGCAATCCAACCAAAATAAAATAATCTTTTTTTCTGTGTTTGTGTGTGAAATGTATGCGCAGTAGCCGCACCTGCATCCTCAAAGCAGCAGCGACAAGCGTGTGTCTGTCTGTTAAAGGGTGGTGTAACCCCCAAAGTGCGCTCAACAAAAAATAAAAAATTCTTCTCTTTCTTTCTGTCTTTGTGAAATGTGTGGGCTGTAGCCGCACCTGCATCCTCAAAGCAGCAGCGACAAGCGTGTGTCTGTCTGTTAAAGGGTGGTGTAACCCCCAAAGTGCGCTCCACAAAAAATAATAATAATTTTTTTTTCTGTCTTTGTGAATTGTGTGGGCTGTAGCCGCACCTGCATCCTCAAAGCAGCAGCGACAAGCGTGTGTCTGTCTGTTAAAGGATTACATCGGTGACAGCATCCAAGTAGGCATGTCAGACAATCCGTACATGTACTGGCAGAAAAAAGAGGCAATTTGGAGGCCCCTGTACAAACTGGCTCTATTTTACCTGAGTTGCTCCCCCTCCAGTGTGTACTCCGAAAGAGTGTTTAGTGCAGCCGGGAACCTTGTCAGCGAAAGGCGTAGGAGGTTGCTTCCACAAAATGTGGAGAAGATGATGTTCATGAAAATGAATTATCAACTCTTCCAGAGGGACCAGCCTCCATAACGTACAGAGGGACCTGTGGTGGTGGATTCAAGCGGGGACGAATTAATACTCTGTGAGGATGAGGATGTACACAACACTGAAGAGGGTGAGGAATCGATGGATGAGGACGACATCTTGCCTCCGTAGAGCCAGTTTGTGCAGGGACAGATTAATTGTCAGCTTGTTTTGTGGGGGCCCAAATGAACCAATCATTTCAGCCACAGTCATGTGGCAGACCCTGGCGCTGAAATGATTGGTTTGTTAAAGTGTGCATGTCCTGTTTATACAACATAAGCGTGGGTGGGAGGGCCCAAGGACAATTCCATCTTGCACCTCTTTTTTTTCTTTGCAGTATGTACTGTTTGGGGCCTAGTTTTTCAAACTGCCATCCTGTCTGCCACTGCAGTGTCACTCCTAGATGGGCCACGTGTTTGTGCCGCCCACTCGTGTCGCTTAGCATAGTCATCCAGCTACCTCGGTGCAATCTTTTGGCCATAAAAACAATATTGTGAGGTGTGAGGTGTTCAGAATAGACTGGAAATGAGTGGAAATGAAGGTTATTGAGGTTAATAATTGCATAGGAGCAGAAAAACCCACAAATTCTGTGATTTAAGCTGTTTGTATGCTTTTTTAAAAAAAAATACAGATCCAAAACACAAAACCCAGAACCCAAAACACGGAAGGGTGGTTTTGGCAAAACCAATCCAGATCCAAAACACGAAGAAAGATCCAGATCCAAAACTAAAACACGAAAAGTGGCCAGTGCACACCGCTAATATATATAAGGGAAACTTAAGTAAAAAGAACAAGCCAAACATATAGTAGATATTGAAACATGTCAAAGACTGATGCTGCCATTTTTGATGGATTCATGTTCTAGGTCATATTAAAGGGGATGCCGGTGCTTAGCATACCGGCGCTGGAATTCCGACACCTGTCAGAATCCCGGCACCGGCATCACGACTGCTGGCCTCCTGAAGGTAAATAGCGGGGTTAGGGGGAGGGTTAGGGTATTAGAAGGTAAGTATTAGAAAATATGGGTGCAGTGTGGGCCCCCCTGCCCCAAGGGGCCTGTGTGCACTGCACACCCTGCACCCATTATAAATACGCCCCGGGTCCCTTCACACTATTGTATGGGCTCCTACTATCACATTCCCCTGGTTGACCCTTTGTGCCTCAGTCTGACACTGAATAACTTGTCCTGTTTAATAATGTGTCCTCATAGCTTTCAGCCAGTTCACCCAAAACTAACTCATGTCTGATAACTTCCCAGCAGTCATATAATAACTAAGTACAGTCTCTATAACCTGTCCTGTTATTCTGCAGTGCAAGTATCCTATACTAATGTATTTCTACTACTGTCTCTGATAGCCTGCACTGTGATTATCCTACACTAATGTACTCACTGTCCCCTCTCTTATTCTGTCCCGTCACCACTCCCCAGTGCCCCCCTTCTCTCATCACCCTCTCTTTTGTCATACTCTTTGCCCCCTTTACTGTTATCTCTAACTCTATATCCTCCCACACCTTATACTACTCTCTTTTTCAGCCCCACCCTCTCTGTTGGGTGCCTCACCTGCACCTTCTGGGTCCTTCTCCCTGAACCATACCTCTCTTTTTCCAACTTTCGAGGTCCACTCTATCTGCCTCTTCCACCCATTTCACCTTTGTGTCATAGTATTCTGCAACCTCCCTGGTCCCTCCTCCCACTTCTATCCCCCCTTCCCACACCAGAAGTCACTCACTTGACCTACTCTTTTCTTACTGTTATAACATCCCAGATTTCACTAATTTCCACCTCCCTTGGTCTGATCACTTTCTTCTTTCCTTTGGCCAAACCCTTCCACCTCCACCCTACCCTCACAAGGTTATGGTTATAAACCGCAACCTTGCTGCTCTTGCCAAACCCCAAAGAGTCTGTCAATGAGCTTAAACTGGGACTGCCTGAGTACTTGTTTTGCACTGATATTCAGAGCCAGGGGGATCATGGGTGTTATTGGGCGCTGGTCAGCATTCTGGTGGCCGGCCCCTCCCCTAGGACCAGCCACCTCACTACATGCACTGCACTGATTCCGATTCGTTCTGTAAGAGACATAATTGCTTGTCTAACTTTGTTGGCCAAAAATAGGCAGAATCCACATTACATTTGGGGTTGAAAAGACTGCCCTGGTGTCATATAGCGACACTAGGACTGGAAAGTGAATTGTTAGGGAAAGATTGGCACACTTGGCCCTTTGAAGTTAAGAGACTAATAAAAGCAGAAAGGTATTTTTCTTAAGTTACTTAACAATTGAATCTCAACTGGTAACAGGAATTTAAAAAAAATATCTAAAATTAATTTTGTGCTATCAAAAACCCTAAAGTTTCATGGATCGTTCGCCCCCAGGCCTCCACCTATTCATTAAGTTTAGTGTGGTCTAATATGAACTGTCAGCACTTCAGTGATGTTTCATGTTGACGTTAGTTTAAAAAAAAAAAATGAAAAGGAAACAGAAATCAGAAAACATAACCTGAGTATAGAGATGAAGCACAGTGGTGTCACTAAGGGGGTGCGGACTGCACCTGGTGACACCATCCGAGAGAGGGCAACCAAAATAGCAGAGCAGCTCCGCTATTTTAGTGTCACCCCCTTCGAAGTTATCAACGAGAAGTGGTGATAGATGATACGCGCATCACCCATACTGTACTGGGAGTCGGAAGAGGCTGGGGGTTGCCAAGCCCCCAGCAACATGAGAATGGGGGACAAAATGTCATACACCAAGGGGTGTGGTCTCATGGACACGAGGACGGCCATGCCCCCTTTGAACAAGGAGTTTACAGTAGTGCACTGTGTGGCACCAACCCAAGTGACGCCATTGTTCAGAAACCTGGGACAAATATACCTGCCCTCAAACACTATTCCAATGTTTTTGTCACAACTAATCTAATGATGATAAATTAATTTAGTTAGAGTCATGATATACACTCCCCACCCCAGAGAGGTATTTGTTTCACTCCACAGTAGACACAATAAGAATGCTCTCTATTTGTACAAATTTAATCAGTATGTAATTAGTCGGTGGCCTAATAAGCTGACAGTCTTATCCAACCGCTAAATTCAATCACAGTATCTTATGACTAATGTCGTTTAGGGACTCAGAGGTCTATTTGCTAAGCCTTGGATGAAGATAAAGAGGATGGAGATAAAGTACCAGCCAATCCGCTCATAACAGTAATTTTTCAAACACAGCCTGTGACATGGCAGTTAGGCATACTTACCGACATTCTTGGGCACCTTTCCGGGAGCAGCTGGAGGGGACCTACTGCTCTTCTCTTTGGGGGGGCGGGGCCGGACTATAGATGTTATTAGGCCCCACCCCCTTTACAGGAAACCCCCGCGAATCGCGGCTCCTTGAGGAGGGGGCGGGACTAAAAGACGCAATTTGCCCCATTTAGCCCCGCCCCTTCCCTAAGGACTCAAAAATCCCACGTAAAATCTCCCAATCCTGCCCACTTCACTAGGAAGTGGGAGGGATGCGGGAGATATGCCTACTCTTCCAGGGGTGCATGGGATTACCCCAAAAATCGAGAGCCTCCCACGACTCCCGGGAGAGTAGGCATGTATGCAGTTAGGAGCTGATTGGCTGGTACCTTATCACCGTTCACTTTATCTCCATCCAAGGATTAGTAAATAGACCCCTTATTCATCATCACTAATGGGCCCGTTACATATGCGGAAATGCTAGTTTCTGCATGTTTTAAGTGACGGGTAGTCTCCTATAAGTAACACTAGTATTTCTTAACGCGTAGACAGCTGCTTGTCGGAACAGCTGTACTTCACCGGAGCAATATTGAATTGCTCCTACTGAAGTGTCCACTGTCGCCATCCGCGGAAAGTAGGATACTTAATTTTATGGGGTCGCCCAGCCAACGAGGATGAATAGGAGACCTAGTGAGTGAAACATATGTGTCTTGAGCAAAATGTAATACAAAGTTTTGAAATGACACCTCTCCACTGATCAACCCAGGGGGAAGTGAGATTACAAACCAGGAAACCTCAGAGTTGCTATAATGATATTGTAAGGAGAAGTGCAAACAAAATACCCAGAACCATGATGGCTTGAGACTTCATTCACAATGGTGCTTTGCTCACATGCTAGCTGCGTGCATGCATTCTGATTAAGCGTGAGAGTTGTGATATTATGTGCTTTATAAGCAATGATTATATTTTCTTTAAATGTGGCAATCTGAATTATAACTGTCATATGACTTGCTTGCTTTCTAGTCGTTCCAGTTATATCAACTACAACAACCAGACCATGTGACCCTCTTAACTGAGGGGGGCTACCACTGCTGCTGGTCCAGTCGGCCGAGACCCCGGCACCTGCACAATGGATCTGGCAGGTGCCAGGACCGGCACATGCTCACGAACAGCGGTGGCACCACGCATGTGCATAAACCAGCTTCTAGGGACTGCATCTGCTGCAGCCCCTAGAAGTCGTGTAGGGCTGTCTGAATGGCAGAGCTGCAGCTTCCACTGGAAGCCGGTCTTTGCTAATCACAGCCCAGACTGGCAATCCCAGGGGGAGAAAACATCTCCTCAGGCATCCTAGGGATGCCTGTCCTCTGCGTGAGTAGCAGGTCGCACTTCCAATGGGAAACCACATCCAGTCACAGTGTGGCCAGTGCAGTCACGGACTGCAACTGGCTCATCCGCCACTGAATGTGACCTTCACTTTTAGCAATCACATTTGCCACAGAATGTAATGTCTTCACTGGAAACTAGTTGTACATCAATACACATGTGAAAGTGAGGACCTGATTCATTGGTAAACACAGTGTCTATATCAGACATTGTTGATCTATTTGCTGTCAGTGTCCAATCACTTTTGTCGACATAGTGTAGTGTTACTGCTAATAGACAGGGTGTGGTATGATATGTCGACATGAGAATGTTAACATTATAGTGTCGACATTGACCATGACGACATTTATCATGTAGACGCTGATGAAATGTCGACATTATAGAATGTCTACATATCATCCCCGGTGGCCCAGCGGTGACTTACCTGCTCTCAATGGCTGCAGTGGCTCCAGTGGCGTTTTCCGGGTCCCGATAGTCATGTGACTGTTAGTTTTGGCATTGACATCTGATGGAGCGGTGTTTCGGTGAGTATACTGGTCCTATGCCTAACCCAGGGCTGGCCCTAGCCCAAATTTTTTGGTAAGCGAGTATATTTTTTGGTGCCCCCTATGCAGTGCCCCTTTTACAGTGCCACTGGTAGTGGTCCCCCCTGTGCAGTGCCCCTTGTGCCCCCGTAGTATTCCCCTTATATAGTGCCCCCAGTAGTAGTCCCCCTATGCAGTTCCCCCAGTAGTGGTACCGCCAATGCAGTGCCCTTTTTACAGTGCCTCCGGTAGTGGTCCCCCCTGTGCAGTGCCCCTTGTGCCCCCAGTACTATTCCCCTTATATAGTGCCCCCAGTAGTAGTCCCCCTATTCAGTGCCCCCGGTTGTGGCACCCCCTATGCAGTGCCCCTTTTACAGTGCCCCTGGTAGTGGTCCCCCCTGTGCAGTGCCCCTGGTGCCCCCAGTAGTAAGCCCCTTATATAGTGCCCCAGTAGTACTCCCCCCCTATGCAGTGCACCCAGTAGTGGTACCCCCTATGCAGTGCCCTTTATATAGTATCCCTAGTAGTAGTCCCCCTCTTTTAGTAGCCCCCTTGTAGTGCCCCCAGTAGTAATCCCCCCCTTGTAGTGCCATCAGTAGTATTCCCCCCCTTGTAGTGCCCCCAGTAGTAATCCCCGATTGTAGTGCCCCCAGTAGTAGTCCTCCCCATGTAGTGCCACCAGTAGTAGCCCCCCTTGTGGTGCCCCCAGTAGTAATCCCCCCTTGTGGTGCCCCCAGTAGTAATCCCCCCTTGTGGTGCCCCCAGTAGTAATCCTCCCCTTGTGGTGCCCCCAGTAGTAATCCCCCCCTTGTTGTGCCCCTAGTAGTAATCCACCTCCCCTGCCCGCAGTAGAGACGTAATAAAAAAATAATAAAAAAAACACTTACCTTAAACCCGCTCCTGCTCCTGGTCCCGCCGCTTATATCAGCTCCTCCGTCCGCCGCTTTGCATTATGGGAGTGACGTCACTCCCATTACCCACTGCGGGAGCCGGTCCAGTAGTGGGAGCAGCAGCCGATGAGAGTCTGTCTGACTCTCATCAGCTGCTAAAGCAAACACACAGCTGCCAGTGCTGGCGGCTGTGTGTTTGTGCTGTGTAGCGCTGACCGAACTCCGTCCGGTCAGCGTTACACACGCGGTGCAGCTGTGTCACAGAGACACAGTCTGCCCGCGGCCCGCATGGTACGCAGCGGAGGCGCCCTTCACTATGTGGCGCCTTACGCAGCTGCGTACCATGCGTAACGGGAGAACCGGCCCTGGCCTAAACCTATACCCAAACCCTAGCACTCCCTCTAGTGGTGGTGACATTACAAAAGTCGACCTAAGTGATATCGCGGTGGGCATTACTTCAACCAGGTGACATCATAGTGACATTTTGCTACAACTAATAGATATACTAGTGAGCAATCCTAGTGGGTAGCCTGCTACACCACTTGTCCCAGCATAATGGATCCTAAGAACCCTGTACATGATTTATTATATCGTGTAACATATTTGCAAGGTAAGAAAGTAGACCAATTGTTGGTTCCCCGGAAACACGAGCAGTTGGTGTTGAGGGCGGCTTATACACACCTGTGGGGTGGCCATTTAGGGGAGGCGAAAACTCTCCAGCGTATTCAGTTAAGACTCTTTTGGCCAGGCATTCATGCAGCATTAAAAAATCACTATGGCCAGGGTTTCGGGCACCCTTGGTTCCCTTCCCTGTCATTTCTGTACCTTTTGAGAAAATTGGTATGGATCTGATAGGGCCGTTGGAAAAATCTGCTCGTGGGCATCAATACATATTAGTGGTAGTAGGTTATTTCACAAGGTACCCGTTGGCCATACCGCTACATAATATGAAATCTAGCACTATTACCTGGGAGTTCTTGATGCTATTTACACGTCTGGGGATACCAAAAGAAGTCCTGACGGATCAAGGTACCCCTTTTGTATAGATAGGATTACCACCTCAGTTTATCACCCGCAAATAGATGGCCTAGTAGAATGCTTTAACCAGACCCTTAAACAGATGGTAAAGAAGGCGGTGTCACAAGAAAAGCGAGATTGGGATTTACTCCTGACTTATTTGATGTTTGCAGTTCGAGAGGTGCCCCAATCCTCCATGAGGTTCTGTCACTTCGAACTACTCAAAGTGAGGCAACCTAGAGGTAACCTAGATATGTTAAAGGAAGGGTGGGAGCAACAGTCATGCCAAGATCCTAACATTATTCAGTTTGTGTCCCAACTGTATGGCCGGTTAAGGCAGATTGCGTCACTACTGAATGAACATATGGACAGATCTCAACAGCGTCAGAAACGCAATTGCGACGTTACCACAGCCGACTGGTCTTTCAAACCGGGAGACAAGGTACTCATGCTTATGCCTACTACTGAAAGCAAATTGTATGCTCAATGGCGAGGCCCTTATGAGATCATAGAGGTGGAGATACATGGCACATCGAAGAACAAACACAAGAAGTATATGGACCAGTGAAAACACAATATGTCAATGGTGCAATAAGGAGCTGAAACCATAGGACAGTCAATAGAATATACTGTAGGTTTACAGTCCAAACTAAAGTTGTTAAATGGCCAGGAGGCCTAGTAGACAACAATGCTTGAAACATGGTGAAGAAGCAGGATTGCTGGATGGCCTGGAGGGCCAAGCAGACAGTGATGCTTGAAACCTGGTGTAGAAGCAGGATTGCTGTATGGCCAGGAGGGCCTAGTAGACAGTGGTGCTTGAAACGTGGTGTTGAAGCAAGGTTGCTGTATGGCCTGGAGGGCCTAGTAGACAGCGGTGCTTGAAACGTGGTGTTGAAGCAGGATTGCTGTTTGGCCTGAAAGGCCTAGTAGACAGCGGTGCTTGAAACGTGGTGTTGAAGCAGGATTACTGTATGACCAGAAGGGCCTAGTAGACAGCGTAGCTAGAAACGTGGTTTAGAAGCAAGAAAGCTGTATAGCCTGGAGGGCTCAGCAGACAGTGATGCTTGAACCGTGGTATAGAAGCAGAATAGCTGTATGGCCTGGAGGCTCTGCAGACAGCGATGCTTGTACCGTGGTATAGAAGCAGGATAGCTGTATGGCCTGGAGGGCTTAGTAGACAGCGATGCTTGAACCGTGGTATAGAAGCAGGATAGCTGTCAACCTGGAGGCTCTGTAGACAGCGATGCATGAACCGTGGTATAGAAGCAGGATAGCTGTATGGCCTGTAGGGCTCTGTAGACAGCGATGCTTGAACCGTGGTATAGAAGCAGGATAGCTGTATGGCCTGGAGGACTCAGTAGACAGTGATGCTTGAACCGTGGTATAGAAGCAGGATAGCTGTATGGCCTGGAGGCTCTGTAGATAGCGATGCTTGAACCATGGTATACAAGCAGGATAGCTGTATGGCCTGGAGGCACTGTAGACAGCGATGCTTGAACCGTGGTATAGAAACAGGATAGCTGTATGGCCTGGAGGGGCCTGCAGACAGCGTTACTTGAAACGTGGTATAGAAGCAAGATAGCTGGAGGGCCGTGGAGACAGCGTTGCTTGGACCCAGGGTACTTGGGTCACTTAAAGGCCGTGAGCAGAATACACGCAGCATGTAGAAATATAGCTGGAAGTCTGGATGCATAGAGAGCAGCTTGCATAACCCAAAGTTCCACATGAAAACTCTATAGCCGACAGGGCGGCGACAGTCCAGGAAGTTCAAATAGGATCAGGTGCCAATCAGGCAACACTAGGAGGAAACATGTGAAATCCTCTGACGTCTGGGTCTCCTAGCAACCTAGAAGCATGGTCAGGAGCAGGAGGAATACTGGCAGGAGACAAGTCCTGGACTGGACTTGTAACAGGTGGTGAGACTTATAAACTACAGGGTACTACTGCAGAGTAGAAGAAAGGAGCCACAAATTTACCATATAAATATATTAAAACCTGGGAAAGAAAGTGCAGTCAGCCCTCTTTAGTGGCAAAGAAAACCCCAGACTGTCAGGTACCCATTGAGGTCACCCTCAGTCTTAGCCAAAACAGGAAGTGGTGAGCTTAGTAGCACGAAACCAAGATGTATTCTCTGCTATTCCGGGAATGACCCAAATCATACAGCATGATATTGTTACTCCTAACGGGGTGATAACAAAGCAGAGACCCTATCGCATACCTGAGGCAAAATGGGCAGTGGTAAAGCGAGAGGTGGAGGAGATGCTGCACTTAAGGGTCACAGAGTCAAACAATGAATGGAATAACCCCATTGTCTTAGTGACTAAGCCTTCGGGGACTTTAAGATTCTGTAATGACTTTCGCAAGTTAAATAAAGTTTCTCAGTTTGATTCCTACCCTATGCCCCAGGTTGATGAGCTGGTGGAGAAACTAGCAAAAAGCCAGTATCTCACCACTCTTGATTTGACAAAAGGTTATTGGCTGATTCCTTATCCTTCGTAGCCTTCTCTACCCCAAAGGGTTTGTTCCAGTACAAAATGCTGCCTTTTGGTTTGCATGGAGCCCAGCAACTTTCCAGACGGCTATGAATAAGTTGCTTCGGCCCCACAGGGAGTATGCAGCTGCATATTTAGACGACATCATCATCTTTAGCTCTGACTGGGAGTCACATCTTCCAAGGGTAGAAGCAGTGTTAAAGTCTTTAAGGGCACATGGGTTTATTGCTAACCCTGAGAAATGTGCCATTGGAATGGTGGAGGCAAAATACTTGGGATATGTCGTAGGCAGAGGGAAAGTTAATCCTCAGCCAAGTAAAGTGGAAGCAGTCCACACCTGGCCTAAACCCAAATGTAAATCACAACTCAGAACATTCCTTGGTCTGGTGGGTTATTACCGCAGATTCATACTTGATTTTGACCCCTAGGGCGGCTCCACTGACTGAGTGCCTTAAGAAACAATCCACAGACCAGATAATATGGTCTAGGCCAGCAGAGACTGCTTGGCAGGATTTAAGACGAGCCTTGTGTGTAGAGCCTGTTTTGCAAGCTCCTGACTTTAAGTAGCAGTTTGTGTTGCAGACTGATGCCTCTGGGACAGGCTTAGGAGCAGTTCTTTCCCAGGAGGTAGATGGGAAGGAGAAACCTATACTCTATCTTAGCCGAAATTGCTGCCCAGTGAACACAAGTACAGGAGTGCTTGGCGATTAAGTGGGCAGTAGAGTCGCTAAAATATTATCTGTTGGGGCGAGAATTCTGGCTAATCACAGATGTTCCCTTACAGTGGATGCACACAAAGAGGTGAATGCCCAGGTGACCCGCTGGTTTCTACCTTTACAGCCATTCAAATTTGAGGTACAGCATCGACCAGGGAAACAGCACCTAAATGCTGATGCCCTTTCCTGAAGGTTTGTGGGTCCTGAACCTCCGGAGCAACCATATGGTGAAGCTAGAGGAGAAAGGCAAACTCTGGAAAGTGGTAGAGGATTGTGTTCCCAGACGAATGATGCAAATAGAGGTGGGCGAAGCAGAGATAGTTTTAGCTTCACCAGGGTGGTTGAACCTAAGGGGGAAGGAGTGTGACAGGGACAGCATGCTTTCACATGAGGTTAATGTGGAGCAGCAGGTTTGTACAGAGATGGAGCAATAAACAGCATGGTAATGAGATCCAGACCAGGTTTTCCTGGGATCAGTTGTAAGCCACAAAGCAAGGCTAATTAGCAGCACTTGTTATCTGTCTTTAAAGTTGTGTCAGTGCAAATCCACAATGATCCTGACGTGAATTATTTGACCAGGTTATAGGCCTGGGGGTGACTAGTGTTAGGGATCCTGGACCTGAGGGTCCACTAAAAGAACTGTGTTGCTGTATGGAAGATTCTGTGTACCTGCTGTAACATCTTGCCTGTGAACACTGCACTGACCTGTATATCTATCTGCCTGTGGTGAGAAAATAAACTTCTGTTGGATTTTACTCCAGTCTATGTGATTCTTGTCACATTATATATACACCCAGATCTATTCAGATATCAGTAATACCTGGGGAGCCATTGTCTACTTAAGTTAGACACCCAGGGCCTGATTCAGCTTTGATCGCAATTGCAAACATCAACGCAGCTGCAGCCGAGCGATTTTCATACACACACATGCGCTTATACAGGATAGCGCATGTGTATGTATGAATGCACTGTGATCACATTGTGATGGCTCTTGCAAGCCAGCGAACATGCAGAAATGATTGACAGCTAGCAAACATTTTGGGGAGGTAACGGTAGTTTTAAAAATGCAGGTGTATCTTACCGTTTGGACGCCTTTTAATGGGCGTCCATTATTTAGTTAGTTCGATCGCCTCCGCACCACAAGAGCACCCTGCGTGTGCAGAGACTCGCAGAATTAGAGACAGGTCAGACTAGCCGCAAGTGGTCTATGGTGGCTGATGTTCCCAATGTGTTTGCTAGCAGAAGAGAAGGCAGCAGTGGGCATCTCTATGCACAGATAAGGTTGTGGCTGCACCTACATATATTAGCAGCTGAGTTCCATCAGGATTCGCAGATGCAATTGCAATCTAAGCTGAATCAGGCCCGAATCTGAATTAGTCAGAATTGACTAATCAGCAGGGTTCCAAGTGAGGCTGCTATGTATTAGTGCAATCACTTTTTATCTCCATTTAGGGGCTATAGTTAGGGGCGTGTCAGAGGCGGTAACTCCCCAGTTAATGTATTCAAGGTTGTGGAATACTTACAGCACTGGCGTCACTAGGGTGTGCGGGCCGCACTGGGTGACACCATCCGAGGGGGTGACACCAAAATAGCAGAGCTGCTCTGCTATTTTGGTGTCACCCCGTTGGATGGTGTCACTGTGACATGGAGACAGGCAGGGAGAGATTGTGGGCTTCCCCACTGTGTGCAGAGAACGGGAGGTGGTAACGCCCCCAATATCGGCACACATATGGAGGCGTGGATTCACGGGTCGTGGCCACGCCACCTTTCGAGCACACCCCTATGGCACACACAATTAAGCCTTGCCGCACCGGGTGTCACAAAGGTAAATGACGCCTCTGACTTACAGTAGTTTTATACTTTTGTTAGCAGCAGTAGGCAGTATTTCCTCAATTATAAGTATAAACAAAGAGCAATATATTTGCTCTCTGATTTATCTATGTTAGCTGAAATGCCAAGGCTGAACACCTGCATATTCTGAACATTCTGCATATACAGCAATTTAAGCCCAATAACAACTATTCTGTGTGTGACAATGCATGGTCAGCAAATATTAATAGTGGCCTTTTTTTGCCTGTTTTGTCTCCCGGCACCTCACAAGAGTAGGCAAGACCCCTGGAATGGCCACCGGCACCCCCGCGATCCCCCGTGCCCGGGGTGGTGCGAGGGGGGTGATGGCGCGATTCGAATTTAATAGCATCATTGTAGCCCCACCCCCACTTTACAATGCCGATAATATCAACATTATAAAGCAGGGGGCTGCGATGATGAGATCGCGCCAACACCTCCCACTTCGCCCACTCCCACCCTGCTGCACCGACCTGGCAGCTCCCCCCCGAAGGGGGCTGCCAGAATATCGGTAAGTATGCACTAACCTCCACTGATATTATACCACTAACCTTCACTGATATTATACCACTAACCTCCACTGCTATTATACCACTAACCTTCACTGTTATTATACCACTAACCTCCACTGATATTATACCACTAACCACTGATATTATACCACTAACCTCCACTGATATTATACCACTAACCTCCACTGATATTATACCACTTACAGGCAATCCATCATTTCTTAGAACAATCTCAGGTTTTGAAAACATGTCCTTGAAAATGTTTGTTCCTAATGTTGTCTATGATTTAGCAAAATTAACAATTTCTACATCCACTGTTTTGTTTGCTGGGTAGTAGTTCATTATCTGTTCTAATTTTTTAATTTTTATAAGTGAAGTTTTATACAAAGCAAATATTTAAAAATAAATAAATAACAGTATCAATATATCATATCTGATATAAACTGTACGATAGTGGTCATAACATATCTGGAACTTTAGGTGTAGTGTTCAATGTATCATATGTATGCTCCACACACAGCACAAACCGACCCACTTTCCCTAAACTGTCTAGAAATAGTTGTGAATGCTAAAATGTATGTGTAACACCGTATAACACCCATAAATCTGTGTCAGGTCTGCAGCCTTTTACCAGACTCAGAATTAGCACTGAGCACTGGTTAGAAATGACATGTAAAAACTAAACAAAAAGCCTTATCAGTAGGCTGGAGCAGGTCTGAACCTGCCATGAGTTGCTGGGATACCAGGTAGTTACTAGTAATTGTTATTTAGAGCCCAGCAAAGGTGCCAAGACATTAGAGACAGGTGAAAAGAGTAGCAAAGGTTGGATACTGAACAGGATCACAAATACTGAACTGACACACAAAGAACTGAGAGCTGTCCAGAGCAACATAATACTTTGTTACATGAAGAACTGGGGGGCACTGGAGCTGGTACACAGGAAAATTAAGAAAAATCGCCTAAAAACTGAGGGTAACTTGGAGGAGAAAAATTGCAGCAAATCATCGCTTAAGAAGGCTGTCAGCTTTATGATTAAATATAGTCTCAAAATAGAACGTGGCCTGGAATTAACATGGAAAGATTATATACATCACTGCGGGAAGAGCTACAAGTGTTTGAGGAGCAGGTTCAGAAGTGTCGATTAAATTTTGACTTGCAAACTCTGCAAAGAGCACTGGCCCTGTTGTCAGAAGAACACAAAGAACAGCTTGACAACTGGAAGCACATAGAGAAATATGTACAATCAACCTCCAATATTGGGGAACAAAGGGTGCAGCTCTACAGGTATTTCTCTTGGTTCCTATCATATTTGGGGTATCTGCGAGCAATGAAGAATGCCTTTGATGATCATGTTGTTTTTCCGTTGTGTGATAACCTTTATGTAAATGATGAGGCAGAAACCACACCTTGTCCCATCCCGCTGTCTCCTCCTAACATCACAGGCACTGCCAGGCAGTTGTTTCACCATAGGCGTAGCTGGGCCCTTCTACTGAGCTCAGGGACCCTGGCACAGAACCACCATAGTTCTGGGACACCTCGTGCAGTTGCATTACTGCATTGTATCCCAGATATATTTGAAGAAAGCCTAGTGACAGCTAACTTGGCACGTAATTGGATCCTCCTCCATGAAGTTCGGGGCAAGAATCCCTTAACAATTTCCCAACATCAACCAAAGCCAGGTGGTGAATTTCAGGTAGAAGAGCAAACTGCAAGGAGACCTTTTGGATCGTTCCTGTCTTCATGTGACCAAAAGGGCCAAACGCCGTCAAAGGACATGAGAGAACATATGATGTTTCTTTTATGGAGAGCAGGACGAGCAAAAGCCTTGGAGCAACAGGTGAGTGACTCTAAACTGAAAGTACAGGGTCTACACCAAGATATCTGTGAGCTACAACAATTAATCCAGAAAGATGGACAGGAAACCTCTGGTGCACAGAAAAATATCAACTTGGAGAACCAAAGACGGCTGGAGAAACTGCAGAGACAGCTGAACCTGGAGCAGTTCCAGCAGAGGATATTACAATGTGACTGGCAACTGGAGCTTGAAGTCCAACCATTGCTCATTCGGCAGTTAAATACTGTAAGTTTCATACAACTATTGTTAATCTTAGGGTTTGCAACATGACCAGTGCCTTTGCTAGCTCTGGGAGGCCATAATATGCAGTGCCTCTCAACCCCGAGGTGTGCTTTGCTACCTCCTTAGAGGGTCTATTTACTAAGCCTTGGATGAAGATAAAATCAACGGAGATAAAGTACCAGCCAATCAGCTTCTAACTGCCATGTCACAGGCTGTATTTGAAAAATGATAGTTAGGAGCTGGTTGGCTGGTATCTTATCTCCGTTGACTTTATCTCCATCCAAGGCTTAGTAAATAAATCCCTAGGCCTCTAATGCTGGGTACACACTGGCCGATATATCGGCTAATATATCGTTCCCCCGTCGGCCAGTATGTGCAGAATGTGCTGCACAGCCAATGAACAGATATGTCTGCAGACATTTCTGTCCATCGGCAAGTGTGTACGGGCGATCAGCCGATCACCCGTACACAGGGGCGCCGAGAGGATGGGAGCCGCAAGCGGGTACTACTTACCTGGGTCCGGCACAGCTCCCCATCCACAGCAGCCCAGCACACGCCGCTGTGTGCTGGGCTGCACTGGGAGACTGTCCGAGGCTGCTAAAGCAGCAGCCCGAGCAGTCTCCTATGTCAAAGGGGGGAGCGATCACGCTGATCGCGCCCTCCATTGGCTGTGCGTTGGGCTGAGGGGCACACAGCACCCCCCTCCCCAGCGCGCAACACAGCGTCGAAAATGTTTTGCTTTTGAAGGGGGCTTGGCCATGCCTTCCACAATTAGGCTACACCTGCTACCCGCCCCCAATCCGCCCAGACCCGCTGCAGCATGCAGATGATGGTCGTTCACTGTGCATGAACGACCATCATCTGCAGATATATCTGCAGATCACTCGATCTGCAGATATATCGCTATAGTGTGTACCCACCTTTAGGGCATGTGACTGTGCAATGATAGTCACGAGCCACACTCCCAGCCCGTCAGCGAGATGGAGGAGCAGCAGCTGGCAGTATCTTAGGTAAGAAGCTGCCACCTGTCCCACCATGTCATCAGGCAGTTCCTCCTCTGATAAAGACATCAGTAGGCAGGAGCAGATCTTTTCATGCCAACAGTTGCTGGGTCACAAGGCAGTTAGTAGCAATTATTATTGAAGGCCCAGCAAAGGTGACAAGAGAAGTTATTGTTGGTTAAATATACATATTGATAACTATACAATTATAGAAGAAACACACAGAAAGTCTTATACCTAATGTTTTACATTTAGCTACAAAACAAATTGCTCATTTACTTTGCTGTAGAATAGGGGTGGGCAATAAGCGGTCCTCCGGCTGTTGTAGAACTAGACATCCCAGCATGCCCCGCCACAGTTATGCTATTTGGCCATACTAAAACTTAGATGGTAGCCATCATCTTTTCCATACAATAACATTTGTCTTACATATCGAAGAATTAATCTTGGACACTGCTGCAGTGGTAACTGCAATAAGTTGCTGTTACCCATAGCAACCAGATATTTGTTTCATGTTCTATACTTTATAGGAGAAATGACAGCATTTGTTGCCATTATCTGTGCACCCATGTTCCCCAAATTGTTATTTATAAGTTACAGCACAACATATTTCATCCAGTGCACGATGATCTGACTAAATGTTATTATTTATTTTATAAATCTAGCAGCCTGGGTTGTTGTTATTATTTGTCAAAATGAGTTATGCTACTACTATAGATGGCACACATACACTATGCCACATTCACCATTATTAGCTGAGAGAATACATAGCAGTTGCCTTGCTATAGGCATTAGGAAATACAGTGCACACAAAATTACGAATTGGCCTTAACTGTTTTATTTTTTTTCATTAGCTGATATCAGTATAAAGTAAGGTAAGATATCTAATAAGGTAAGATATCTAATACATTTCTTGTGACCTCCAGGTTCAAGAGCACTGCGCACAACTGGAAGCCTCACCAGATCCTAGTAAAGGGCCACAGGATGAGTCTCCGCAGGGGTCTGTAGGCGCACTCAGCGATGTGGACTGGGAAAATAGCTCCAACTTCTCGCACAGTTCAGCGTATTCATCTGAGTTTTTCTCTCCCCACTGATGGATATAGAGACTAACAGAGGACGCGTGATTATCAAGATATGGCCGATCTTCTAACTGATGTTACATGTACTGTATCTGGAGAAATAGTCTAATTATATCCACAGGATACATACAACCCAACATTTATAAAAGCAAATTTGTGACAAAAACAATTCCACCCCAGATCCACAGAAACACCCTTATTTAGGCAACTACTTGGAATTGGGCAAATCAATACTGTCCTGACAATATCAGAACAGTTGGGACTCTGGAGTTATGATGATAAAAAACAATCTAGTTACAAATGACCATTCCTATTAGCACATTCTACAGAAGTAGTTTAAAGTGGACCCATTACTTACACAGTGGAGGCAGCCATTTTGTGGGCTGACCTAATATTTAGCAAAAAAATGTGCTAGGCACTAGTAACCTCATGTTGTGAATCACAGGCTGAATGTCTGTGCAGCCCACAAAACAGATGCTTCCACTGTGTGTA
The DNA here is from genome assembly GCA_031769625.1 of Taudactylus pleione. NCBI lineage: Eukaryota > Metazoa > Chordata > Amphibia > Anura > Myobatrachidae > Taudactylus > Taudactylus pleione. Next base: position 5,186,755 of record JAUIMM010000121.1, read on the forward strand.
GGTAATGGGTCATTTTGTAAGATGAGCTATGGATTTAACGTCTGAGCACTAGGCACATCATTGTCCAGATGAGCTTTTCATAGGTAGCACAGTGGGCAGTGATTTGACAAAGGCATCTCCCTAACAGAACACAAATGCGCCCTGCGTCTGGCTGCCCCCATAGAACGTCGTTATGTTGCGCAGAGGGGGCGGGCTGGCAGCACCGGTAATTGCAGCGCTGACTGGAGCATCCTAAGGACGCTCAGATTGGGTGTACAGGCAGGGCCGCAACTAGGGGGGGGGGAGCTGGAGGTGCACGTGCACCGGGTGTGCCGCTGCACCCGGCGCCAGTGTCCTCCAGCCCGGAGCAGCAGGGGGGCTCCAAGCCGGACACCAGCTAAGATTTTATAACCAGCGGGCGCCCGGCTCCTTCTATGCAGTGCCGCGGTAGCCGGAGGCTGGAGTTCTCTCCTGAACTCCAGTTTCCGGCTCTCCCCACAGGTACTATGGGAGAGACGTCATGACGTCTCTCCCATAGTTCCAAGGAGCAGCCTGGCGGACCTGATGGCGGTGGTCACAGGAGCGGGGTTTAAGGTAAGTGTTTTTTTTATATTGTGTGTGTAAGCGGTACTACGGGGGTATAACCAGGGGGCACTAGAGGTGCATTACCAGGGGGCTCTACAGGGACATTACCAGGGGGCACTACAGGGGCATTACCAGGGGGCTCTACAGGGGCATTAGCAGGGGGCACTACTATATGGGCACTACAGGGGCATTACTAGGGGTATTACTATATGGGCATTACAGGGGCATTACTATATGGGCATTACTAGGGGGCATTACTATATGGGCACTACAGGGGCATTACCATATGGGCACTACAGGGGCATTACTATGGGGACATTACCATATGTCCACTAGTACAGAGGCATTAAACGGGACATTACCTCAGTTGGCATTACTATAGGTGCACTGCTGAAGGGGGCATTACTATGGGGGAATTACCAAGGGGGGGGGGCACCAAATTACTGTCTTGCCCCGAGTGACTAAAACCCTAGTTTCGGTCCTGGTACATGCCTTAGGGTGCTTGTCAGTAGCATCTAAAGGACGCTCTGGTGGTGTTGCAGCAGCGATCCTGGCTGCAGGGTGCTATTCCAGGCCCCATTCTAGCCAGAAGCAAAGGCCATCAGGGAGGTGACGGTGCTGCGCACAGAGCCCTGCGCTCTGAGAGGTGGTACTTGTTGCACACCCCTAGTTATGGCCCTGAACAAAGGGGCAGATTCTGATCTGGTAGCAAAGCAAAAAAAGCATGTTCAGAGACATTTGTAACAGAAGAGAGGTGGAATAAAACGCTCTATTTTATTTAATTGTATGCAATTAAGCTTGTGTTATCTATTCTCTACACCTGAATGCTATATATTAATATATTTAAAAAAATGTATATAATATTTACTATGTTTACATTTTGTATTATTTGATATGACCAATGGCAGATAATAAAATGGATATTAATAAATAAGTAGTTACCCTGCAGTTGTAGTGTGAAGGTCACTCTACAGACTTCTAAATGAAATAAAGCACATTTATTAAACAAAATGTCATATAATCAGGAGCAGAAATACAGGAGACAAAGGAAGGCAGTCACCTCCAGGCGCCAGCCCCGAAGGGGGCACACACACCTCCATTGCTACAGGTTCTGCTTTATACACTCCAGAGCAGGAATAAGCAGAGAGCCCAAGGGGCAGATGCCGCAGTCCACCCTCTCCCAGGGCCCCCACCATGGAGTCCGATCTATAGGGATGGATTTCCAGCAAGGAAACCGCACCATAGTTCATAAAAGGGACAGGGCAGAGGCTGGAGAGCAGGGCCCCTCTTTCCTTTGATGGTACTTCTCTCTCAAAAACGTGGCACCTGCTTACTCTGCTGTTGCTGTGGGAGCAGCAAATAGCAACAACGGAAGACCCTGATGTTTGTGTGCTGGGGTGTTGGTAGTTAATTAGAGGAGTGTGTGTCTGGGTGCTGCTGCTGGGGTGTTGGCACTGAATGAAGGGGGTAGGGTATGCATCTGGGTGCTGCTGGGATGATGGCAGTGAATGCAGGGGGAGGAGAGTGTGTGCCTGGCTGCTGCTAAGGTGTAGTGCGGCTCCCGACACTGTGAGGGAGCAGACACTGCACACAGGGCAACCCACACCTCCTGCACACACAACCCCCCCACCTTCCCTGAGTAGAAGCATGGAATCACAGGGATTTGGCCCGCGAGGCCATGCCCCTTCCAACATGGCCAAGTCCCCGAACGCGAGGCCACACCCATTTTCGGTGGCACAAGGCTACGCCGCACACACAGCATCACTCCCCGCCCTGGGTGACACCGGGGGGAGGGGCATCACTGCCACCGCTGGTAGGGACTATAGAGCATAAGCACTACTGGGGCAGGGACTGAAGTGAATGAAATGTTCTCTGTAAAGTGCTGTGTAATATGTGTACGCTATATAAAGAACTGCTAATAAATAAATAATTGTTGAGCAACTAGTTTCCTTAATAAACTGGGTGGTTGTAAAACAGTAGTCAGACAAGACTGTACAATGTACCCCCTGCTGCAAAATGTAATAAAACATTGTCCATGACATTTTAAATCTGTCCTTGAATAAAGAGAAGTGGATATTTCATCTGTTCCTGGTAAGTTCATATGTTTTTCTGGAAGTCAGAGAACCCTGACTACTGTATTTCATCACAGACTTTGAAGAAACCATTAGGACTAATGCAGAATCTTGTGTTCTGTCTCTTTTGATCGCTCCCTTTATGTCAGATTGGCAGAATCTTTGCCGTTCATTAAACACAATTAGAGTCGTTTTCATTTCTTTTATCAGACTGGTACGTGTGAGCTGAAATCCTGGCCTGGCCCAGTGCCAGCACGCAGAGGATGAAGTCACGATTCGGAGCTATTTAAAGCCTCAGGGAGGGCATAGAGGAAATGGTGCTTTTGTTGATAACTAAGCCTAGCTTGCAGAGTCATTACACGGCTGTGCATTGCCACACGCAGCAATATCTGGATATGTCTATAGACAATTCAGAAGAATCTGTAAGGTTCTAGACCATTCTGTGTTTTTGTAACCTTATATTGGAAGTCATGTCATAACTGAAACAGTTGTTTGCAAGTTGAATAGATAGATGACACTACATATATGTTGTAGACATCACACTTGCCTACTCTCAAATTGCATTCAGGGAACCCCCTCATTTCTTGAGAAACTAGACCACCTACCTATACACTAGGGTTCATTTTTGTCAGAATCCAATTAACCTACCAGTATGTTTTGGGAGACTCCCTCCCTCCTCCCCATTCAAAAGAGATACCCAGGCTCCCACCAATGGATAAGTCTATAGATACAGAGGGGAAGGCACAAAAGATACCCTATGCACACACCCTTTCCCCTAGGATTAAACTGTCCCTAAGAAAGATGGTTAAACTTGACTTCTTGGTACCATATAGAGACACTTGCGACAGTTGTTCCCCTCTTCTCAGACTGACAAATGTTTATGTGTGGTCCCTCTTAAACTTGCTGAATGATTAAGGTGTATTGGCGTATTGGGGTCTTTTAGTTTATGGCTTTTCTGATTCATATATAAATATTGCCATGTGACCATACTATGGTGTTTTTCATCATTACCAATGTAATTTATGTGTTCTCTCACCATTTAATAGAATATGTTGAAAAAAATAGTATCAAGCATAAAGAACAGGTGAACCACTTCTTAATCAATAAAACATTTATTTAATGCAAAACACTAAAATTCTCAAAAATCTATTTGAGTTATAATGAATCCTTTGGTTTGAATGTTAAAATGCAATTTGTGCAAGTAAAACTTCTCCAACAACCGGAGAGGATGTGGTCCTGCCCTATTCTCACACTTCAGTCTGTGCCAAAGGTCAGTTCTATGTGAGATTAGGATCTCAATGGGCATGATTCAGAGGTGCATGCTACTGCAGCCGCAGCTCTAGCTTTTACCGCGGCCGGTGGTATTCGTCCAGAAACGCTCACTGGCTGTGGCACTAATCTGCGTATTAAGACACATCATCGGACACATCGGTTGCACCATCGAACACTGCACCAACAATATGGAGGCACAGATTATCCGTCTGAACATGACCGCCTGTGTCAGTGAAAGTGTGTTAGGAATGGATGCAGTTGCTGACAGCGATACACCAGAGTCTGGCTAGCCACCCCCGTGTTACCATCCAGAAACACACATTGCCTGTAACGCTGGGAGGCGGTTTTCTGGAAGCTGAGGCCAGAGGCTGCGGGAGGAAACGGAGGTGAGGGGCCTGAATGTACGACCTCCGCATCTATGGGTCTTGGTCATTGGCGCTGGAGAGGTGGGTATGTATAACTACACTCAGGCTGTGATGGTAAAGCACTGGTGAAATGGATAGTATACTGCACACAGGTGGCGGTGGTAACGCACTGGTGGAATAGAGGTATACTGCACACAGGCGAGGTGATAACGCACTGACAATATAGCTGCACACAGGCTGAGGTGGTAACGCACTGGTGAGATGAATGATATAGCTGCACACAGGCTGAGGTGGTAAAGCACTGATGAGATGAATGATATAGCTGCTCACAGGCTGAGATGGTAAAGCACTGATGAGATGAATGATATAGCTGCTCACAGGCTGAGATGGTAAAGCACTGATGAGATGAATGATATAGCTGCTCACAGGCTGAGATGGTAAAGCACTGATGAGATGAATGGAATAGCTGCACACAGGCTGAGATGGTAAAGCACTGATGAGATGAATGGAATAGCTGCACACAGGCTGAGGTGGTAAAGCACTGGTGAGATGGACGATATAGCTGTACACAGGAATAGATCACTGGAAGCAAGGGAACCTGGAATGAGAGACCACTAGTAACACTAGCAGCGACAATGGTTGTTCAGGCAACTACCTGATACACAGGAGCCGGAAATATACCCCTGGAAGCCCACTGATTGGTCCACAACTTCAGCTGACCGGCCAGACTGTCAGGGGAGGAAAAGCAGTCAGAGCAGGAAGTGTCATGGCGACGCCCATGACAGGGACTCCGATCCCCGTGCACCAGGCCACCCGGGACACAGCATCAGGGAGAATGCTCAGCACCTCCCACGTCGCCGCATGAGCCGCCCGACTGCCTGGGAAGTCAGAGGAAGCCGGCAGAACGGTAAGGGACGGCCGATCCCCGGCTGAACTCTGACAGTACCCCCCCTTTCAGGGTGGACACCGGACACCCACCAGGTTTACCAGGAAATCTAGTATGGAAGGCCCGAACCATTTGAGGCGCGTGAACGTCTGTGGCCCTGATCCATGCCCTTTTTCTCGGACCGTACCCTTTCCAGTCAATGAGATATTGGAGTTTGTTAGATTGGGTAAATCGAGAGTTCAAAATCCTCCCTACCTCGAAATCTGTACCTTGAGAAGTTTGCACTTGAGGTAACTTGGGAGCAGAAGTTTGAAAACGATTCAGCACTAGAGGACGCAGTAAAGAAATATGAAAGGTATTGGATATTCTTAGTTGATGACCTTGCGAACACGGTAAGGACCAATGAAGCGCAGAGCTAGCTTCATACTAGGTACTCTCAAACGGATGTTCCTGGAGGATACCCAGACTTTATCTCCAACTCTCAGCAGTGGGACAGCGACACGTCGTCTATCCGCAATTTTTTTGTAGTTCTTAGACGACTCCTTCAGAGAAGAATGAACCCTCTTCCAAATGGTCGCGAAGGACTCCACCAATTTAGAAACTGCATGAACCTCTACAGTAGGCAAATTTTAAAAATCTGGGACTCGAGGATGTCTCCCAAACACCGTAAAAAAAGGAGTGGCTTTGGAAGAAGTGTGATATTTGAAGTTATGTGCAAATTCTGCCCAAGGTAATAGATCCAGCCAGTTATCTTGTGAGGAGGAAACGAAGAGTCTTATGAAAGTCTCCAGCTCTTGGTTAACTCTTTCGGTTTGCCCATTAGTTTGTGGATGGTAGGCTGAAGAAAATTTTAACTTGGTTCCACAAGTGCTACATAAGGCTCTCCAAAATTTAGCTACGAATTGAACTCCGCGGTCGGAAATTATCTCTTTAGGAAGTCCATGCAACCTAAATATTTCCTTAATAAAGACTCTTGCCAACTGCGGAGTAGAAGGGAGACCCATTAATGGAATAAAGTGTGGCATCTTAGAAAAGCGATCCACGACTACCCAAATGGTATTGTATCCTTGGGAGCATGGTAGTTCAAAGATGAAATCCATGGATATATGGGTCCAAGGCGTATTAGGAATGGACAGGGGTCGCAGGAGACCTGCTGCCTTCTTGCGAGGAGTCTTATGCTGAGCGCATTTTACACTTGAAAGAATAAATTCTCGAATATCCCCTTTCATTGTGGGCCACCAATAGGAATGCTGAAGAAACTTGTAAGTCTTGAGGATGCCAGAATGGCCAGCAAACAGAGAGCTATGAGCCCAAGTTAGTAATTTTCCCCGTAGTTCTGGGGTCACGAAAATTTTCCCTGGGGGAGGAGTCAAAATCTGAGTAGAGGCGAAGACAACAGGATCTAAAATTGGTCGGGAACGTTGATGATCCTCTTCCTGAGTGCTGGACAAGAAAGACCGTGAGAGGGCGTCAGCTTTTCTGTTTAGACTGCCAGGACGAAATTGAAGTTTTAAATTAAATCTTGAAAAGAACAAGGACCAACGGGCCTGTCTAGCATTTAGACGGTGAGCTGTTTGGAGGTAGATTAAGTTTTTATGATCCGTGATCACGGTAACTGGAAAGTTGGCTCCTTCCAACAAATGCCGCCATTCCATTAAAGCTAACCGCATAGCTAGTAGTTCCTGGTCACCAATTCTGTAGTTCTTTTCGGCAATGGAAAACTTACGAGAAAAATACCCACAGGGATGGTACTTTCCATCACTTGAGATTTGAGACAGTACTGCCCCTACCCCTACTGAAGAAGCATCTACTTCAACTGTGAATGGTTTGTCCAATTGGGGTTGGCACAGGATAGGTGCAGTGGAGAAGGCTTCTTTTAATTTTTGGAAGGCTTGGATGGCAGTATCTGGCCAGCGAATGGGATTGGCCCCCTTCTTTGTGAGATTTGTGATAGGTGACACCAGTGTAGAGAAATTTGGTATAAACCGCCGGTAATAATTTGAAAAACCCAAGAAGCGTTGAGTAGCCTTCAAGGATTTGGGTAACGGCCAGTCAGAAATGGCTTTTAACTTCTCCGGATCCATCCGGAGGGTCTTTCCAGAAATTATGTGCCCTAGGAAGGGTACCGCGGTTTGTTCGAAAAGGCACTTGGATATTTTTCCATAAAGGTGATGCTTCCGGAGGTGGGACAAGACTTCGCAGACATGCTTGCGATGATCCTGCAAATTCTTGGAAAAAATTAGAATATCATCCAAATAGACTATAACAAAACTGTAGAGAACATCCCGGAAAATCTCGTTCACATAACCTTGAAATATCGCTGGGGCGTTGCAGAGTCCGAAGGGCATTACGAGATATTCGAAGTGGCCGTCTCTGGTGTTAAAAGCGGTCTTCCACTCATCTCCAGCTTTAATATGAATTAAGTTATACGCACCCCGCAGATCAAGTTTGGTGAACAAAGAGGCCCCGCGAAATTTATCAAAAAGCTCCGGAATCAGAGGCAGAGGATATCGATTCTTTACAGTAATCTGGTTGAGACCACGGTAGTCAATACAAGGTGGAAGACCACCGTCTTTCTTGCTAACAAAAAAAACCCCTGCCCCTGCTGGAGAAGTGGAGGGCCGGATAAACCCCTTAGCTAGATTTTCTTTTATATATGCCGCCATAGCGGCTGTTTCAGGAACTGATAATGGGTAGGTTCGACCCCGAGGAGGGTTCTTCCCTGGCAGGAGCTCAATACCACAGTCCCAGGAACGATGAGGTGGAAGTTTATCCGCAGCCTGTTAGCAGAATACATCGGCAAAATCTTGATAAGCTGCTGGTAGACCGGGAACAGAAGAACACTTGGGCTTGTCAGACGGGGGGAAGCTTATATTTCCACTGGAGGACACCGTATTAGTGCGGACAGGGAGTACTTGGACGAGACATCCATGGAAACAACTTGGACCCCACGATAGAATCTGCATACTGGACCACTCAAATGTAGGGTTGTGCTTTTGTAGCCAGGGGAGGCCTAAAACTAGTTCATAGGCTGAGTCGTGAAGAACAAAAAATTCAATTGTCTCCTGGTGCAGACATCCAATCTGGAGGAACACTGGCAGAGGAAATAGATCTTCCTAACAAGGTTTTGCCATCTACACCTCAGAGCAGTAACCTGTTTGGCAATGGAACCACCGGAATGCCTAGGGTCTGAACCAGTGACTTAGAAATGAAACTGCCGGCAGCCCCAGAATCCACAAGGGCTTTAACCATCCTTGTCCTGGACCGGTAGGAAAGTGACACAGGCAATAAACTGTCATTTATTTGGGAGGAGTCAGAAATAACCCCCAATTGCATGCTCCCAACATTAATTAGGGTTTCTCGTTTCCCGCCAATACAGGACAGTTCCTTAATATGTGCTCCGGAGCAGCACAATATAAGCACAATTTATTTTGAAAACGCCGGTTCCGTTCGGCGGTACTTAACCGGGATCCGTTAATTTGCATCGGCTCCTCACTGCTAAGGAAGGAAGGAGGGGCATTACCTCCCAAGGATGGGCGATCCCGAGGACGATCTCCACGCCCCTTATTTCCCCACCGCCCTCTATGGCGAAGGTCAATCTTTATACAGAGGGATATAACATCCGAGAAGGCGGGAGGTAAATCCCTAGATGCCAATTCATCCTTCATCCTCTCAGATAAGCCATGTAGGAAGGCTGCCTTCAGTGCTTCCTCGTTCCATTTTAGTTCGGACGCCAGGGTTTGAAATTGTACCACATATTGCCCGACGGACCGGGTACCCTGACGAACGCGAAGCAAATCTGAAGAAGCAGAGACGGATCTCCCAGGTTTATCGAAGATCCTTTTGAAAGCTGCCACGAACTCTTCATATCTAGATATGAGTGGATCTGCTCGTTCCCACAAGGGGGATACCCAATCCAGAGCTGCCCCGGTTAGTAACGAAATTACATAGGCCACCTTAGACCGGGAGGTAGGGAAATTCTGGGGTAGGCATTCGAACTGGATCTCACACTGGTTTATGAAACCACGACATCGTTGAGGCGTACCATCGAACCTCTCGGGAGTAGCCAAGTGCAAACGGGATTTTTTAGGAACGACACCCAAAGGTAATACCGGAGAAACCGTAGGAGCGACAGAAGGTGGAGCATGAGACATAGTAGCCAGAGTGTTCTGAATAGACAGGAGCTGACCAGATAATTCCTGTAGGTACTGGGCCACATGTTGCTGTGCCGCCTCTTGGTTATCCATGCGAGCTGTCAGCTCCTGGAGATTCCCAGTACCTGGGGAGCCCGTAGCTTCCATTGGGCCTGAACAAACTGTCACGCTGGGAGGCGGTTTTCTGGAAGCTGAGGCCAGAGGCTGCGGGAGGAAACGGAGGCAAGGGGCCTGAATGTACGACCTCCGCATCCACGGGTCTTGGTCGTTGGCGAGACAGAGTCAAAGGTGCAGAATCTAACCCACGAGATGGTGTTCGCCAGTGACCCCACCAATCGGGATATGGGCTTGAGCTGCACCTCGTAAGCAGGTCGCAGTCCTTTGACTAGGTGACCAAAGCCTGCGGGAAAAAGGAGAAATGAACACTCGTGGCCCAAAGGGTCTGTGCCAGTAAGGGGCACGTAGGGACACTGTACTTGAGGTACAAGGAAGTGTGCACTGCGGACACACTCTACCGGGTTGCCGGTCAGAAAGAGTGCACCACGGTGCAATACTGTAACACGTAGGTAGAGACCACAGAGTCCAGTAACGAGGTGGGTAGTGGTACTGGAGCGAGCCAGAGATTATGACGCTGGAGAGGTGGGTATGTATAACTACACTCAGTCTGTGATGGTAAAGCACTGGTGAAATGGATAGTATACTGCACACAGGTGGCGGTGGTAAAGCACTGGTGGAATAGAGGTATACTGCACACAGGCGAGGTGATAACGCACTGACAATATAGCTGCACACAGGCTGAGGTGGTAAAGCACTGGTGAGATGAATGATATAGCTGTACACAGGCTGAGATGGTAAAGCACTGATGAGATGAATGGAATAGCTGCACACAGGCTGAGATGGTAAAGCACTGATGAGATGAATGGAATAGCTGCACACAGGCTGAGGTGGTAAAGCACTGGTGAGATGGACGATATAGCTGTACACAGGAATAGATCACTGGAAGCAAGGGAACCTGGAACGAGAGACCACTAGTAACACTAGTAGCAACAATGGTTGTTCAGGCAACTACCTGATACACAGGAGCAGGAAACCCCTGGAAGCCCACTGATTGGTCCACAGCGTCAGCTGACCGGCCAGACTGTCAGGGGAGGAAAAGCAGTCAGAGCAGGAAGTGTCATGGTGGCGCCAATGACAGGAACTCCGATCCCCGCGCACCAGGACGCCCGGGACACAGCATCAGGGAGAATGCTCAGCACCTCCCACGTCGCCGCACGAGCCGCCCGACTGCCCGGGAAGTCAGAGGAAGCCGGCGGGACGGTAAGGGACGGCCGATCCCCGGCTGAACTCTGACATTGCCTCATTCTTCATCTAAATTAATTCTGCGGCTCTCAGCAGTAACCATCGTGGCGCAGCCGCTGAGGGTCGGACGCATGTGCAGACTGAAAACATTGGATGCTTGCTGTGGCATCAACACTGTGTGCTCTGAATCAGGCCATATACACTGGTGGCCAAAATTGCGGACACATTTTGAAATTTTAATGTTCTTCAACTTTGAATGCTTATAAAAACTGTTTCACTTCACGCCGTGCAATGATTCAAATATCAAATTAAAGGAAATTTAATGCTGAATTCAACACAATAAACAGAGGTCAAATATTTGCATTACAAGGGAAGTTATGCTACTTTCAGTCAGACAAAGAAGCACAGATGTGTTAGATTCAAGAAGCGGATTGTAGTAACAGTTACTACTAGCCAATCGGAATCGTCGTTCTGAGGACCAATCAGCTGTCGGTTATGAGCAGATGCAAGGTCATGTTCAAAGGTGGGAAAGGTCTGTTTGGCTGCTTCATTTTGCATAATAAAGTTGGTTACTGAAATGCAATTATGGTTGGATGTTTCTGTGTATTGTTTAGTGCTAACGACGGTGTAAAAAATAAATACATCAATGTCATCCAGGCAAAGTGGTGACTGGTCACCCAGGAAGAGATCCAGGATTGTGGTGTTACGTGAAAATGGTCTTTCGTATGCATGAATGTGACAACATCAGGAGTACGAAAGTTTTGTTTATGCTATCAGGAAACACAATCTATACAAAACAAAGAAGGAAATGGTCGGAAAAAGTGCACAACAACTTTGATGATAGGAGAATAAAACAAATTTGCGTCAGGGACAGATGGATGTCATCTGTGGCCATTAGCAGTGACCTGAGTGCAACTGGTGTTTTTGTTAGTGCAAGAACGGTACGGAGAAGACTAACGGAGGTTGGCCTAAAAGGTAGGATTCCCCGAAAAAAGCCATTGCTGAATAAAAAGCAGCGGCAGAAATTAATAAAGTGGGCAAAAGAACACATTGCATGGACAGAAGGTCAGTGGAAACAAGTGATATGGAGTGACGAAACTAAGCTATTGATATTAGGCAGTGATGAGAGAAAATATCGGAGACGTCGCATCGGGGAAGAGGTACATCCAGATTGCATTCAAGCGACAACAAAGAATCCTACAAGTGTTATGATCTGGGCATGTATGACAGCAGATGCTGTAGGCCGCATTTATGTCATAGATGGCACACTGAACAGCAGAAAGTACATTGACACCATCCTACAACCAAAACTTCTACCTTTTATCAGGGATTTTTTTTCCAGATAATGCCCCATTTTTTTTCCAGCAGGATACAGCTCCCTGCCACACTGCACGGATATGCAAACAGTGGTTCATGGAGAATGACATACAGGTGCAGGGATGGCCAGGAAACTGCCCAGACCTGAACCCCATAGAACATTTGTGGTTCAGTTTGAAAAAACTGGTACATCTGAGGCGTCCATCCAATAAAAGACAATTAATTGAGGCTATAATTATCTCATGACACCACATAATAAAGAAGGAAGAGCTCCAAACACTGGTTGGCTCAATGCCACGTCGCTGTGCTGCTGTCTTGAAAAGTAAAGGATACCCAACAAAATACTGATAGGACAGTAACATCATAAGTACACAGGGATTTTCCCCATAAGTGTTGTTTTCATTGCATAACTTCCCTTGTAATGCAAATATTGGACCTCTGTTTATTGTGTTGAATTCAGCATTAAATTTCCTTTCATTTGATATACTGTATGAATCATTGCACTGCATGAAGTGTAACAGTTTTTATAAGCATTCGAAGTTGAAAAACATTCAAATTTCAAAAAGTGTCCGCAATTTTGGCCACCACTGTATGTGCACAGAAGTGGTTTAGCTTTCATTCAATGGTATGCAGAGAAAAGTGTCTGGCTTTTGCCTCTCCGTCCCAGACAATTTTCTCCACACTTAAAGGGCATTTAATACCATTGACTAAAGGCAAGGCTAATTCTATGCAGTACTAAGATCATGCTTGCCAACAATCAGGCCAATACGGTGGGACGGGGGGCGTGGCGCGGCAGGGGGGGCAGGTCGGAAACATTACCTGGCATTAGGGGTGGAGCAGGGGTGTGAGCGATCGTCCCCACTACATAATGCCAAGATACAGGCATTGTGAAGCAGGGTGCAAGGTCATGAAGACAGGGGTAGTTAGATGGCCGGGAGACTTGCCTGTTTTTCAAGGCGTCTGGGAGCGCCACCTGATTTTCGGGAGCTTAGCCTCCCAGATGTTCCAGAGTGTAGGCAAGTAAAGATCCTAAGTGAAAGTAGAGTTTACCTTTTGCATAGATTGGCGTAAGTGTGAGAATCAGACAGGCCCACACACACCCACCCTAACCAGTTGTTGGAAAAGTTTTATATGCACAAATCACATTCTAACATTTGAACAATACAGGTGAATTATACCACAAATATATAGTTAGGAATTTGAGTGTTTTGCCTTCGATAAATGTTATATTGGTTAACTACAAGTGATTCACCTACAAGTAGCAAAAATACATGGAAAAAAGACGTCACTCAAGAGAAATACAGTAATTAACTTAATTGTTTATTGTGCGAAATAGACACCCAGCCCATGCAGTACTGTATATGCAGTATTCTTTACACTGCACAAGTCTCATTAGATTCCATGGTCAAACATGTTAGTTGTATAATCTTTGTTACCTGCACATGTGCAGCATGAATGGTATTTTCCTGAGAATGCATATGCACTATGGGCCTGATTCACTGCGGAACGCAACTGCCAATGCAACGGCGATTACGCACGCAGTACAACTGCGATAGTATGCTAATCCATTGCGATCGCAATGCCATACGCAGCGCAACATAAGGACGCCCACTTTACATTACACATCCGTGATGTTTAGCAAGACTGCAAAACCATTGGTACAATCGAGTACCATCGCAGCCTCACCCACGCTTGCACAAGCTCTGACATTACTCAGAAAGAAATTGCTAACTTCAACGCACGCTATCAGGTGTAGGCTATGGCAGTGGATAATTTATGCATGCCCCTGCAATGCGTTGAAACGCACTGGCACGCCTGTGTTCACCCGACTACCCCCCCGTCACCACCTACAAACGGTACTTCCTGTCAATCACTCTGCAAAGGTTCTGTTTAGTCACTGCCCGGTCGCAATGGCTAGCTCGCGCACTGCGATGCATACGCAGTACGCAACAATCGTCCGATTGCCTGCAGTTGCATACGATAGTGAATCCGGCCCTGTGCTCTGTGTTTAGCAGCATTACAGGGGGCGCTACAAGTGTATTAGCCTAGGGCATCTGGAACCCTTAATCAGGCCCTGACTTTCACCGAAACCTCATTTATCAGTCCTATTTTGCAAAGATTAGTCCCTAATTGCGAACCTGCTGCATAGACACAGCCTCAGAAACTTACTAATCTCCTTACAGAACCCCTGGCTTGTGTGATGCTCCTGAGTGAAACCGGAAGTGATCTGAAGGTGCCTAATGAGGAAGTGCTGTTTTTAGGAACTTAAATGTCAGTAAATAAGTTGTGCACTAAGAACCTCAATTTTATTTCATATATTATATTGTCTAATACACAAATGTTTGTTATAATGATTGGTACAACTTTGGTATCTAAAGTGTGCTCCTGCATCCTTGTCCTGTATGTATAGTTGGACCATGTCGGCGATACACCTTGCATATATTTGAAAAATATTGGTGCGCAGACTACCCCTTTATTTTACTGTACTTGATTTACAACGGAGGGCTTTATGTTCCTCACCCATTACTTAGGGGCAGGGATGCAGGGAGCTGCCACAGGTCCAGGTTACTTTGGGGGGAAAAACAGATACAAAGGTTCTAATGAAGGGACACACCTCTATTTATACAATTATACACAAATCTTTGTTGGTCAATTTTAAAACCCCCAATTTTACATTGACCAATAAAGATTTGTGATTAATTGTATAAATAGAGGTGTGCCCCTCCAATAGGAGTATCTTTGTTTCTCTTTTCCTTTGTCTGCTTTCCCTATTGGAATGATTCCAGGGAGCACCCTCTAAGGTGGTATTTACACCAGTATTCATGCCTACTGTCACGTCTGAGACTGGAATATGAGACGTGGTGGGCCTAGGTTGTGGGAGGAAGCGGAGACGAGGGGCCTGGATATATGTTCTCCTCATCCACAGGTCTTGAGTGTTGGCGAGACCTGGGCAAAGGTGCGGAATCTAACCCACAGGATGGTGTTCGCCAGTGACCCCTCCAAGCGGGATTTGGGCTTCGATGCACCCCGTGAGCAGGTCGCGGTCCTTTGACCAGGTACCCAAGCCCCGAGGGAATAGAGACACAATACCCATGGCCCAGAGAGGTTATGCCTGGGTAGGCACAAAACAATAACCTAACAGTACAGTAACAACCCCTTGACACGTAGATCAATATCCAGAAGGAATACAAGTGGAGAAGGACTCACGGTTACTTGAGAAATCACCAGAGACGGAAGGCACACAAGTAGAGATGGCGTATACTGCTGCACGGGTATTCGCCAGAGACGGGAGGCACACAGGTAGAGATGGTATACACTGCTGCACGGTTATTCACCAGAGACGGGAGGCACACAGGTAGAGATGGTATACACTGTTGCACGGTTATTCACCAGAGACGGGAGGCACACAGGTAGAGATGGTATACACTGCTGCACGGTTATTCACCAGAGACGGGAGGCACACAGGTAGAGATGGTATACACTGCTGCACGGATATTCACCAGAGACGGGAGGCACACAGGTAGAGATGGTATACACTGCTGCTGTAAAGAAGGTTAGGAACCTGGACCGGGAACTCAACTAAGGCCCGCTAGGAGACAACCGTTGTTCAGGCAACTTCCAGTAACCTGTGGAACAGTTATATACCCAGGGGAACCCTTTGATAGATGCACAGCGTCAGCTGATCACTCACCTATCCTGGGAAGGAGATACTGTCACATGGGCCGACTGTCATGGCGGCGCCCATGTCCGGAATTGCGATGCCAGACACCAGCCCACCCGGAAGCCACTGCATGCGGGGAGAATGCTCAGCTTCTCCTCCACCGCCGCGCCAGCTGCCCGACCACCCGGGATGTCAGGGGAAGCCGGTGGAGCGGTAAGCGGGAGCCGATCCCCGGCTGAGCCCTGACACCTACACTCCCGGAAGTCACAGGAGGCCGGGGCCGGTTCTACCATTACGCATGGTACGCAGCTGAGTAGGGCGCCAGATAGTAGAGGGCGCCTCAGCTGCGTACCATGATTAGCAGCCAATGAGAGTCTGTCAGACTCTTATCGGCTGCTGCGCCCACTGCCGGAGCCATCTTCTGGCTCCCGCAGTGGGTAATGGGAGAGATGTCATGACGTCTCTCCCATAATGCAAAGCAGCCCTGGAGGACGGATGGAGGAGCTGATAGCGGCGGTGGGACCAGGAGCGGGGCTTCAGGTAAGTGTGTTTTTTTTATTTTTATTACGTGTCTCTACTAGGGGGTGGGGACTACTACTGGGGGCACTACAAGGGGGGGCTACTACTGGGGATTATTACTGTGGGCACTACAAGGGGGGACTACTACTGGGGGCACTACAAGGGGGGACTACTACTGGGGGCACTGCATAGGGGGGGAACCTCCACTAGGGGTATAATGGGGGGACTACTACAATGGGTGGACTACTACTAGGGGCACTACAAGAGGGGGGACTACTACTAGGGGCACTACAAGGGGGGGACCACTACTGGGGGCACTATATAAAGGGCAATACTGGGGGTACTGCATTGGGGGAACTACAACTGGAGCCACTGTTTAAAGGGCACTGCATAAGGGGTACCACTATTAGGGGCACTGCATTGGGGGACTACTATTGGGGGCACTATATAAGGGGCTTACTACTGGGGGCACAAGGGGCACTGCACAGGGGGGACCACTACCGGGGGCACTGTAAATGAGGCACTGCATAGGGGGGCGACAAAAAATATACTCGCTTACAAAAAAATTTGGGCCTAGTGAAGCGGATGGGGAGATTTAATAGGGAATTTGCGAGTCTACGAGGAGGGGGCAGGGCTAAATGGCACGATATGTGCAATTTAGCCCCGCCTCTTCCTCGCGGGCTCGCAAATCACTGACTTTTCCAGGAAAGGGCAGGGCCTAACTGCACCATCAGTCCGGCCCCACCCCCGAATCGGCCTCCTGCAGTAGCTCTCGGAGCTATCCCCGGATTTGATATCTATAAGGTTGGTAAGTATTTATTGGAGTGGCCAAATCCCTGGGAGCAGCTGACCTGGGCCCCTCCAACAAGCCAGGACTCGGGTTATTAGTAACCCTTCACTCTCAGCACCCCTGCTTAGGGGAGCCTGGGGAGGAGTTGATAGAAATGCAGCCAAAGAAAAATATTAAGCAGAGCCTGATCCCTAAGTTCCATTCAGTCACGACCAATTTTCTAGCCTGCATCTCATATACCTCCCTTATGCAGTGTGTGCATGTTTGTGTGGCAGTTGTAAATACAATGCAACCACAACTGGATGTAGCAATAAAAAAAAAAACAGATAAAGATCTGCTTCCTGCCTGCTCTCCTGAAGATAAAAGGTGAAGTGCCAGTCAGCAGAATCTCAATTAACCCTTTCTGGCTGTCCTGCATATCCCATCCCTGTTTATCTGCGTTATAAATAACAGTAGTTGAACAACGCTTCACAAAAGAGCTGCATTTATAAAATCAAAGGAAGCAGTCTCTTTCTTTTAACAATTAGATTTAAAACATTATTTATTTTTAAAACTGTTTATATTTAGCAGTGCTTGTCTTCCTGTACAGTATTACAGGAGGACTAATATCATACTAACTACAGTATTACTAATACCATACTAACATCACAGCAGAGGGGTGTATTGCTGAAAGTAAGAATTTTACCAATGTTCCTTTAAAATCGTTGAGCGATAGGGAAGTGCAAAAATTTATTGGATAAATGCCTAGTATCGTGTATGACTCCCTCTAGCCCAGCGATGGGCAGCAACTCGACATGGCATAGATTACATAAGTGGATAGAAGACCTCTGGAGAGATGTTGACCCATGCCGCCTGGATAGCTTCCCGCAGCTCCCTGATATTTGTAGATGCAGGATCTTGGGTGCAGGGCCGAAACAGGGGGGGGGTGCAACCTGTGCCATGGCACAGGGCACCGCAGGGCAGGGGGCGCTGTTCGGGCCTGTCAATTTTCTGTCTATTATCATTATCACTTGTAGCTTCCTCTTCTTTTATAACCAGCAGCTCCTGGCCTCTCCTATCCCTTCCCTGGCCCTTCCGCATGAGGCCATGGCCCTTTTTTGGGTGCGTGTCTAATGTCCCAATTTGAAAAATTATGGGGGGGGGGGGGGGCGCCAATGCTCTTTATGGCACAGGGCACCAAAAAGTCTAGTTACGGCATTGCTTGGGTACGAATGGTCCATTTCACCACATCCCCTAAATGCTCGTTTGGGCTCATGTCAAGCGAACGTGGTGGCCACACCATTCTTCAGAACTCTCCAGAATGCTACTCAAACCAATTATGGACAACTTGGGACTGATGACACTGCGCATTATCCTGCTGGAATATCCCATAATTGTGGGAGTATGAATGGCTGTAAATGATTATCAAGCAATGCAATGTAGCGATTACAGGCAGAGGCGTAAGTAGAACTTTGTGGGTCCCATAGCAACATTTTAAGGGGCCCCCCCAACTCAGGTCTCAACCAGAGTGTATACATATATATATTAATGTATATACAGTATGTGTGTCTACAAATATATATATATATAATATACAGTATGTATATATATATATATATATATATATATTCACTCCCATCACCATGTAGCTCCTTACTCCCCTCACCATGTAGCACCTCACTCCCCCTGTTGCTCCTCACTAACTCCCCTCAGTCACCCTGTAGCACTTCTCACTTCCCACCCTCACCATGTAGCACCTCACACCTCCTGTAGCACCTCACCGACACCCTCCATCACCCTGTAGCACCTCTCACTTCCTGCACCTCACTGACTCCCCTCAGTCACCCGAGGGAGGGGAGTGCATTGTTCAGGGTGGTCTAGAACGGCACTGGGGGGGACGGGCCTAGGTGTACTCAGCATGACTGTCCGAGATCTGACAGGCAGCAGTGGGACCGGGGAGAATATGTTAA
Source organism: Taudactylus pleione (assembly GCA_031769625.1). Lineage (NCBI taxonomy): Eukaryota > Metazoa > Chordata > Amphibia > Anura > Myobatrachidae > Taudactylus > Taudactylus pleione. Next base: position 5,205,603 of record JAUIMM010000121.1, read on the forward strand.
GGTCGGGACTCAAGCCGGCACTGGGGGAGGCGGGGGACCGAGTTGTACTCACCGGCATCAGCAGAAGCAAGAGTGTGTCCGTCGTCTGGTCTGTCCAACGCGGGACTCTCCTGCACTGCTGCTAGACTTGAGAGGTGATGACGTCATCATCTCGCGAGTCTTTAAGATCTTGCTGTGGGTGGCTCTGGATCTCCTCAGTACGCGACTACCAGTGAGACCAGAAGTATTAAATAAAATTTTATAAAAATAATAAAAAATTATATTGACCTAATCTGTAAAAAAAGAAAGAAAAAAAAAAGTGCACATTGCTTGCTGGAACTCGTGCCCCCCCATGCGGAAGGCCTCATAGCAACTGTACCCTCTGTAGTTACACCACTGGTTACAGGTCAATGTCGTGTTCAGACAACAGGGTGGACCCAACCCACGCCAAGTGAGCACACCCCACACCATTATGGAACCACAACCAACCTGCACAGTGCCTTGTTGATAACTCCATGGTCTCATGGGGTCTGTGCCACACCCGAACCCTACCATCAGCAAACAACTGGAACCGTGACTAGTCAGACCACGTCACATGTTGCCAATCCTCCAGGGTCCAATTAGCGAAGGTCACGACCAGGACCGCGGGTTCTTGGGCGGTACGGACCTTACCTCTCAGGGCGCTCTGGCAGGGTCCTTCCTGCAGGTATCCTGGCTTCTGGAGGTGATCCTGGCCCTGGAAATTGGGTGTAGTGGCTGGCAGAACAGCAGGCTGTGCATTCCTGAGCAGTGCTAGTGACCACTGGGCATCGCCATCTTGGATCCAGGTCACATGTCTACATTGGACCAATCAGCTTGCAGCTTGGGCTGGAGGACTAGCAACCTATCCTGCACTACCTGAGGGTATTAAAGAATTGTCAAGAGGCTCTTTAGTTGCCAGTGCAACGTTTTATACTGCTTAGCTGTGTGCTAGCTCCTGAGCTCCCTTGCTTGTATTGCTGCAGTCTATTGTGGTGAGCCTGCTAATTCTCAGTCTGTTTTCCAGCTCGTTCCACCTCTGACTCCTGTCCGGATTGCGTGCTCCAGTCGCCTGTCCCATAGAGGGTCCTGCCGCCCCTGAGGGTGTGTCCACACCCCATTAAAGCCGGCATCTTTTCAATACCAGCAAACGGTTCCACGTATTACTCCTGTGTCCACTCCGGATCCAAACTCCAATCAAGATCTGACAGTTTGCACTGGCCCAATGGATACGGCTAGTGGACAGGCTGCTAATGCGGACCTTTTACAGGTTATCGCAAGCCGGCTAGAAAGCCTAGAAGCCTCCCAGCAGCAGCTAGCCCAATTTCTACAGGATATGTCACTCAGACAGGATGTTTTACAGGCTTCCCTTGTGACAGCGAGCATGCCTGCAACTGCTAATCTGCAAGCTCCTCCGATTGTTGCCGCTCTGGCTTCCCCATCGCATTTACATCTACCAACGCCTAGTATGTTCGATGGGAATACGAAGATGTGCTGCGGAATCCTGAATCAGTGTGACGTCCATTTCTCTCTCCAACCATCGAACTTCCCTACCGCGAAATCTAAGGTCGCCTACATTGTCTCCCTTCTGTCGGGTCCCGTCTTAGACTAGGTGTCCCCACTCTGGGAAAGGTCTGACCCTCTGATGGACAATTATACCAACTTTTTGGCGTCCTTTCAGAGGATTTTCGATGAGCCGGGACATCTGCCTCCACTGAAATTATGTGTCTCCGTCAAGGAAGTCGTCCGGTCAGCCAATACATTATACAATTTCAAACCTTGGCCTCAGAACTAAAGTGGAATGAGGAGGCCCTGGTCTCTGCGTTTTGGAACGGTCTCTCTGATCGATTGAAAGATGATCTTGCCACACGGGACGTTCCGTCAAAACTAGATGAGATGATTTCCCTCTGCAATAAGATAGACCTACGTTATCTTGAGAGGCAGGCAGAAAAGAACAGGGGAGACCGGTTCCGACTTCGTGCTCCTAATCCTCCGGTTACTCCCTTAACTGAAGTATCGGGTGACGAACCCATGCAGATCAATCAAGCCCAACTCTCTATGGAAGAACGGCAAAGACGCCGCCGCGAGAACTTGTGCATGTACTGTGGAGAGACGGGTCATTTGGTTGCCACCTGTTCCCGGCGTCCGGGAAACCCTCGTTCCTAACTGGCTCTGGAGACACCAGGTTAGGAGTTATGACTTTGTCTCCAAGTAAGAACAAATCTACTTTGTCTATTCTATTGGAATTAAAACAAGGATCTCAAACTATTCCTTCTCTCCTTGATTCAGGAGCAGAAGAAAACTTCATTACCGCTGACCTGGCTCAAGAACTTCAGATTCCTGTCAAATCTCTCACCCGGACCATCTCCTTATCGGCAGTAGATGGCAGTCAAATTGTCAACGGCACAGTATCCCTACAAACCCACCCTGTTCGTGTTCGTGTGGGGGCCCTTCATACCGAACTCATTTCCTTTCTAGTTATTCCCAAGGCTTCCGATGGAGTTATTCTGGGATACAAGTGGTTATGTAAGCATAACCCCCGTATGGATTGGAGCTCCATGCAAGTTCTGTCCTGGGGGAATTCCTGTTATGTTTCTTGTCTGCCATGCATTAAAAAGGTTAAAATCTCTGAAACTTCACATGTTCCCATCTATTATAAGTCTTTCTCTGATGTGTTTTGTAAAATCGGGGCTGACACATTACCTCCACACCAAGACTGATATTGTCCCATTGACCTAATTCCAGGCAAGACTCCTCCTCGTGGTCAGATATACCCGTTGTCGTTGCCAGAGGCCCAAGCAATGTCCGAATATATTAAAGAAAATCTCCAAAAGGGGTTTATTTGTCCTTCCTCTTCCCCCGCAGGCGCTGGCATCTTTTTTGTGTCTAAAAAGGATGGGGGCGTCCGACCCTGTATCAATTATCGGGACCTTAATGACATCACGGTGAAAAATCGATATCCGTTGCCCCTCATCACTGAATTATTTAACCGTGTCAAAGGTGCTACAGTGTTTACCAAATTGGATCTACGAGCGTCGTACAACCTCATAAGAATTTGTTCGGGCGATGAATGGAAAACCGCCTTCAGTACCAGAGACGGACATTTTGAATACCTGGTAATGCCGTTCGGACTCTGCAATGCACCTGCGGTTTTCCAGAACTTCCTGAACGAAATTTTCAGATATCTACTGTATGTGTCAGTGGTTGTATAATTGGACGATATCCTGATCTTTTCCTCTTCCCTCTCTCTACATCTACTAAGGTAGAATCATCTGTATTGCAAGCTGGAAAAATGCGTATTTGAAGTACCCTCCATTCCGTTTCTAGGGTATGTCATCTCCGGATCCGGATTGGAGATGGATTCCAAGAAAGTGCAAGCCATTCTGGATTGGTCCCGCCCTAACTCATTAAAAGTGTACAGAAATTCCTAGGATTCGCAAATTACTACAGAAAGTTTATAAAAGGCTTTTCTACCTTAGTGGCGCCAATTTCTGCATTGACTCGTAAAGGTGCTAACCCCTCACAGTGGCTCCCTGAAGCTGAAACGGCCTTCCAGATGCTGAAACAGGCATTCATTTCTGCACCCATCCTGAGGCAGCCCGACATCAATCGTCCTTTCTTGGTGGAAGTAGACGCATCGTCCGAAGCGGTAGGAGCGGTCTTATTGCAAAAATTCGAAGAAAACAAAATTAATCTTTGTGGATACTTCTCTAAAAAATTCTCGCATGCAGAGAGGAATTACCCAATCGGGGAACAAGAATTATTGGCAGTTAAAGCAGCCTTTACTGAGTGGCGATACCTCCTCGAATGAGCCCAATTTCCCATTACTGTCTACACCGATAATCGGAACTTACTGTTCTTAAAAAACATCCAGTGTCTCAGGCCTCGTTTAGCCAGATGGGCGATATTCTTCTCCAGATTTAATTTCGTCCTAACCTTTCGTCTAGGTTCTCTTAATCAGAAGGCAGATGCTCTCTCCCGTTCCTTTTTCTCTGGAACCCTCTCTGAAGCTTTAAAAGAGACCACCGTCCTGGAATCCAAGGTATTTGCTGCCATCCAGATCCAGCCACCTCCCGGGAGAACCTTCGTTGCTCCTACCCTTCGCAAACGACTACTCACTTGGGCACATGCATCTCGTTTTGCTGGGCATACTGGCATTCGAAGGACTCTGGAATTTCTACGACGATTCTACTGGTGGCCCGCCATGAAGTCCGAAGTTTCTGAATTAATTTCCTCCCGTACCCTATGCACCCAGCATAAAACATCCAGACAACTTCAGTATACGCTCCGAACCAGGGACAGGGTCCTTTTTTCTCTAAACTGTTTAGATGCATTGAGCGACGAGTTCAGGGCCACCTCATAATAGCTGGGGATTTTAATGTTACACTTGATCAACCCTTGATAAATCCCCTCCACCATCCATTAAATCTAATATTTCCCCTGGCAAGGACGCTCTGACTTTATCCTCCCTCCTTAAGCAACATAATTTATATGATTCCTGGCGCCTTAAAAACTCGTCAGCGCGTGACTACACTCATTATTCGGTCCCACATAGTATTTACTCGCGCATTGACATGCTGTTTGTATCCCACTCGCTGATTTCTATGACCTCTCAAGCTGGAATTACCCCCCTCTCCTGGACAGATCACGCTGGAGTTTTTATTCTCCTTGATCTTTTACAACTTTACCCTCGTCCCCGTAGGTGGCGTCTTGGCGATGCGCTTCTAATTAATCCGTCCACTCTCACTACCATTAAACAGGCCATTTCTGACTACTTCGCATTTAACTCCACCCCCGATATAGCACCAGGTATTACATGGGAAGCCCATAAGGCGACCATTCGTGGCCAACTCATTAGTTCTGCCTCGACGGCCCGCAAACGTGCTGCAGCTGAGATTTCCTCTCTTGAACAACGACTTTTTACACTTCTTGATGCTCTTAAACTCAACCCCACTTCTGACTTACTACGTCAGATTGATTCTACCCGGGGCCAGCTAAACACCCTGCTTTCTCAGAAAGCTGCCTCCATCCTACAAAAACTTCAGCAACGCTTCTACGACAAAGCTGACAAGGCTGACTCAATGCTAGCTAGAAAGTTAAGAAAGAAACATGCCCTGAATTTAATTGATAAAATTCACTCCCAGAGATCTGATTCCGATATTTATGATCCCCTGGCAATTGTTAAAGAATTTAGACAGTTCTATACCTCATTATATAATCTTCCGCCCCCTTCTCAAGACACCCCTCCCCGATATGCTGACCTGGAGGCATACCTAGCTGACACCCCTCTCCCTAAGCTGTCCCGGCCTCATCTTTCCTCTTTAAATGCTGACATTACGCAGGACGAAGTACGGGCAGCCATCAAATCCATCAAAGGCTCCTCTGCCCCTGGCCCCTGACTGTTTCTCAGCTCAATACTACAAAAAATTTGCCGAAGAATTAACTCCCCATTTAACAGACTTCTTTAATAAAGTATTATGTGGTGCATCATTCGACTCCGTTACGACTCAAGCAAATATTGTGGTAATACCAAAACTCGGGAAAGACCCCTCACTTTGCTCTAGTTATCGCCCTATCTCTCTACTCAATGTGGACATAAAACTGTATGCTAAAATTTTGGCCACTAGATTAAATCCCCTTCTGCCATCCCTAATTCACCCTGATCAGGTGGGTTTTGTCCCTGGACGCCAAGCCCCGGACAATATTAGGAGAACTATCGACTTAATACACACCATTCATGAGGGCAGAACTTCCTCATTACTGATGTCATTAGATGCCGAGAAGGCCTTCGACCGCATCTCATGGCCATTCATGTTTGGTGTCCTTGGGTCGATGGGCTTCTCTGGCAAATTTCTTCAAGGTCTCTCGGCCTTATATCGCTCTCCCTCAGCCACCGTCTCCGCTAATGGCTCTACTTCTACCCTATTCAGTATATCTAATGGCACCCGTCAGGGCTGTCCCCTCTCACCACTTATTTGTGCCCTTATAATAGAACACCTGGCTGCTAGAATTCGTGCAAACTCAGATATATCCGGAGTGTTGGTCGGGTCCACGGAACATAAATTAGCTTTACATGCGGATGACATCCTGTTGTCCATTTCGCGTCCGCTCACTTCGCTTCCTCCTAGTTTGACTGAACTTGAAATTTATAGTTATTTTTCAGGTTATAAAATTAATTTGGATAAAACAAAAGTTCTTGACTTTTATCTTCCACAAAATGATAAAACCTTTTTGGAACAACTCTTTCCATTTAAATGGCACCTCCAAAAAATTCAATATCTGGGAATTTTTATAACCAAATGTTACCATCAACTCTTCCAAGCCAACTTTCCCCGCACTCTCTCCCAAATCAAATTAGACCTTGCTTCGTGGTCCCGTCACTTCATCTCCTGGATAGGTCGTATTAACACGATTAAAATGAATATTTTGCCTAGACTTCTCTATCTTTTCCAGTCCCTCTCTATAAATGTTCCCCCTTACGTTTTCAAATTTCTCCAATCCCAGACAACTAAATTTATCTGGTCAGGAAAGCGACCATGGGTACGTCTCCGAACTCTCCAGAGATCGTCTCGGGCTGGAGGTTTGGGTATTCCTAATTTTAAATTCTACTACTTCTCTGCTCAACTCGCTCAATATATTTTATGGAACAACGCTGATAGAATATGGGTCCAGATTGAGGCGTAGGCTTTGGGACTGCTTTCCCCTGCTTCCCTCCTATGGCTCCCTAGAGCCCGTCGTCCTAAAAGAGTGCGTGACCATCTTATTATCTCTCACTCACTGTCATTATGGGATATAGCTACTCGTAAATTTGGTCTCTCGCCATTTCCCTCTCCAATCATCCCACTATTTAACTCCTCAGAACTCCCTCCTGGTACGACTCCTTTAGCATTTCTTCCTTGGCTAACGGCTGGTATCAGATACCTCAATGTTTTGACCCGTGACACTTCCTTTCTCTCATTTGCTGAACTCCAATCTAAATTTCATGTCCCCTCCAAACATTTTTACCAATACCTACAACTCCGGAACTTCCATAACAAGGTTAAACACCGTCTATCCCACCGTCCGCTTACACCTACGGAAATGTTGTGTTTACGTCACTCCTCCACTGCTGGCCTGATATCGGCTCTATACACAGAGATCTCTACACCTTTAGTCTCCACGCGCGACCCACACGAATTAGCTTGGGAGCGAGATCTGGGTGAACCCCTGAACCCCGAGGATTGGGAGGACATTAGGGAGAGAGCTGCCTCCAGCTCCATTTGCATTAGAATAAAAGAGAACGCCTATAAAATCCTTTACAGATGGTACCTGGTCCCCTCCCGACTGAAACAGATGTTCCCTGACACATCAGATAGATGTTGGCGTGGCTGCTTGTCAGAAGGTACATTTTTCCACATTTGGTGGAGCTGTCCAAAACTCACTGGTTTTTGGCTAGATATTAAGAACTTGATTACCTCAATCACTCATCTCCCGATCCCCTTGGATCCCAAATTTTTTCTTTTAGCCCTACCCTTCCTAACTCTACTTGCCACCAAAATAAGTTAATCAGACATATCCTCTCGGCTGCTACTTGTCAGCTCGCAGCTGATTGGAAACAATTATTGCCCCCCTCCCTTCAGTCAGTCATCAATAGGATCTGGTTGGTTCAGCGAATGGAATATATGACCAGTATTCTTAATCACTCTTGCAAAACTTTTGATAAGGTCTGGGCCCCCTGGTTGTCCTTTTTCAATGCTAGTTCCCCCTTCACCTGAATTTCTTTATCTGTTCTTCTCTTCTCTCTTTCTTTGACAGTTCTAGCCACGCTGTCTCTCTTAATCTTACCTTCTCCTTGCTGGTCCTTTTTCCTTTTTTTTTTTCTCTTTCTCCCTTCTCTTTTTTTCTTTAATATTTAAAATTGTATCCCACAGATTTACCCGCATTATTGAAATATATTTTTGTGTATTCCATTTTCCGCTGTATTCTGTGTGGATTTTTAATAAATATACCTTTAAAAAAATAAAATAAAAAAAAAAACATCCAGACAACCTTCCGCAGGAACTCTGATGCCACTCTCCACTCTGACTTGACCCTGGTCTCATTTATCAATGGACTTTGTTACTGATTTACCCATCTCCAATGGCTTCTCCACTATCTGGGTAGTCATTGACTGCTTCTCAAAAATGGTACACTACATTCCTTTGAAAAAATTACCCACAGCCTCTGAATTAGCTCAACTTTTCGTTCTTCATATATTTCGCCTACACGGATTTCCTGCAGAGATAGTTTCGGACCGTGGAGTCCAGTTTGTGGCCAAATTTTGGAGATCCTTATGTTCCGTGCTCCAGGTTAAATTAAAATTCTCTACAGCATACCATCCCCAAACCAATGGATCCACCGAGAGAGTGAATCAGGACTTAGAGACCTTCCTCAGGATTTGTATGGCCTCATCTCAAGATAACTGGTCCGATTCCCTTCCATGGGCGGAATTCGCACACAATAGCTCCTACCACACTTCCACTTGACAAACTCCATTCTTTGTCATCTACGGCCTTCACCCCAGAGTACCCGAGTTTAAAGACTTACCCATCTTCGATGTTCCAGCCGTGACAACAACCTTACAAGGTTTTTCTAAAATCTGGACTCCCTTCAGAAAGCATCTCACCGATACAAACTCGGGGCAGACAGAAAGAGAAGAGCCGTTCCAAGTCTTAAGGTGGGAGATCAAGTATGGTTGTCTACCCGCAATTTGCGACTCAGGGTTCCGTCCATGAAGTTCACTCCTCGCTTCATTGGTCCTTTCCCTATCACCAATGTCATCAATCCTGTTGCCTACAAGTTGAAACTTCCTCCGTACCTTAAAATTCCTAATTCGTTCCATATTTCCCTGCTGAAACCCTTAATTCTCAACCGATTCTTCAAGTCCTTACCCTCGTCTCCTAAAATTCAGACAGAGAGAGGAGTAGAATTCGAGGTTAAACAAATTTTGGACTCCAGGTTCCGTTATGGTCAACTACAATACCTTCTTGACTGTAAAGGCTACGGTCCTGAGGAACGATCTTGGGTGAAAGCAGAAGATGTCCAGGCTCCTCGTCTGATCCGTGATTTCCATTCCAAAAATCCAGGGAGACCTAGAAGCTGTCCAGTGGCCATTCCTAAAGTAGGGAGTACTGTCACGACCAGGACCGCGGGTTCTCGGGCGGCGCAGACCTTACCTCTCAGGGCGCTCTGGCAGGGTCCTTCCTGCAGGTATCCTGGCTTCTGGAGGTGATCCTGGCCCTGGAGATCGGGTGTAGTGGCTGGCAGAACAGCAGGCTGTGCATTCCTGTGCAGTGCTAGTGACCACTGGGCGTCGCCATCTTGGATCCAGGTCACATGTCTACATTGGACCAATCAGCTTGCAGCTTGGGCTGGAGGGCTAGCAACCTATCCTGCACTACCTGAGGGTATTAAAGAGTTGTCAAGAGGCTCTTTAGTTGCCAGTGCAATGTTTTACATAGCTTAGCTGTGTGCTAGTTCCTGAGCTCCCTTGCTTGTATTGCTGCAGTCTATTGTGGTGAGCCTGCTAAATCTCAGTCCGTGTTCCAGCTCGTTCCACCTCTGATTCCTGTCCGGACTGCGTGCTCCAGTCGCCTGTCCCATAGAGGGTCCTGCCGTCCCTGAGGGTGCTGTGTCCTTGGACGCCTCCAGCTCCAGCTTCAGTGTCCGACATACCTTGTCTCCCTCGCTTGCCACAGTTTGTACCTCCTGCACCTGCCTCCATTCATGAAATACACCCCATTAAAGCCGGCATCTTTTCAATACCAGCAAACGGTCCCACGTATTACTACTGTGTCCACTCCGGATCCAAACTCCAATCAAGATCTGACAGCGATGTCACAAGCCCAGGTGAGGCGCTGTGTCCGGGGTGTCATAGTGTTAACAGGGGCAATCTGGTGGGTCTTCTGTTCCCATATCCCATGGAAGCTAAAGAACACTGCACTGACCTGATGGATAAGCGTCTAGTACCTCCTGCATTGAATGTGGTTTGATTTGTCGCTTGTCTGTTATCACATAAATGCCCCATTCAAACTTGAATAATGCACTTTCCATGAGCAGCCTAGCCGGTATTCAAACTGACTCACAAGATGTCAAATTACAACTGATGCAGGTCTAGGCATTCCCAAGATGTCACAGTACGTTGACGCCACCTACCATTACCTTTACATAATGCTATCCCATGACTTTTGGCACTTTGGTGTAACTTAGCCAAGAAAGCATAATGGCAGTCATTGCACACCACACAGAGGGTATGCAGTCAGCATGCCAATGTTCACTATGTCGACATTCATAATGTCAATGTTAAAATCTGGAGAATGCAAACATAGTGAAAATGTAAATATTACCGTAAAGGTTTGTCTTGCTGTGATATTTCTGATTACTCTAATCTCCCATTCCCCAACTCTGACCATTACCTTATATCTTTTAACTTATCCCTCTCTCCTTCCCCTCCCGTATCTCCTAAGGCTACCATTACTAAGTGTAACATTGAGGCTATCAACAATTTTGTTTTTCATCCCTGCTGGACTCTCTTCTCTCCCCTATCCTCTCTCTCTCCTGTCCTGAACAAGCCACTTCCTTGTACAAATCCTTACTTACTTCTGCTCTGGACTCTGTTGCGCCAGCAATGACTACTCACCCTTGCAGATTCACACCTCAACCCTGGCATTCCAAATGTACCAGATACCTGCAAAAGTGTTCACGAATTGCCGAGCAACAGTGGAGGAAATCACGATCTAAGTCAGACTTCCTCCATTTCAAATTCATGCTCTCATCCTACAGTGCTGCCCTGTCCCTCTCCAAACAATCATATTTCAAGAACCTCATCTCCTCCCAGTCCTCAAACCCCCAGCATCTCTTTGCAACTTGTAACTCCCTCCTCTGCCCTTCCCCTCCTCGCCTCCCATCTTGCCCACCTCCTCAATCTCTCCCTCTCATCTGGCACTGTCCCTTCTGCATTCAAGCATGCACTTGTCTTCCCCATTCTTAAAAAACCTACCCTTGATCCTAACACACTCTCCAACTATCGACCCATCTCTCTCCTTCCTTTTGCTTACAAACTCCTTGAGCTTATTGTTTACAACCGTCTTACCATCTTTCTTTCCTCCCACTCCCTCCGTGACTCATTTCAATCTGGCTTCCATTCTCTCCACTCCACTGAAACTGCCCTCACAAAAGTCACCAATGATCTCCTTGCTGCCAAATCCAAAGACCACTACTCTCTGCTCATTCTCCTTGACCTCTCTGCTGCTTTTGACACTGTGGACCACCATCTTCTCCTGCAAATCCTTCACTCCCTTGGTCTACGTGACACTGCCCTCTCCTGGTTGTCTTTCTACCTATATGAGCATTCCTTCCCTGTCTCCTCTCATGGCTCCTCTTCCACTAACAGTAGGCGTTCCCCAGGGTTCTGTTTTTGGACCTCTCCTATTCTCCCTATATACATCCTCTTTAGGTGAACTTATCAATTCTTTTGACCGCCAATATCATCTCTATGCTGATGATACTCAGATCTACCTTTCCACCCCCTCGCTTCTCACCCGTATCTCCAGCTGTCTCTCTGCTATCTCTTCCTGGATGTCCAAGCACTTTCTTAAACGTAACATGTCTAAGACTGAGCTGATCATCTTCCCATCCTCCTGTAAAACCTCACTTCCCCCAATTTCATTATCAATTGATGGCACAACTATCTCCTCTAGCCCCAAAGTGCGCTGTCTTTGAGTTACCCTGGACTCCTCACTCTCCTTCAAACTACACATTCAGTACCTCTCGCAGTCCTACCATTTCCATCTCAAAATTATTTCTAGGATTAGACCCTGTCTCACCTTGGATGCTACTAAAACCCTCATCCACTCACTGGTCATCTCTAGAGACTACTGTAACCTCCTCCTATCTGGCCTCCCAGACTCCCACCTCTCTCCACTTCAATCTGTCCTCAATGCTGCTGCTCAGCTCATCTTCCTCTCTAAACATTCTACATCTGCCTCCCCTCTCCTTCAAGTCCGACACTGGCTCCCCTTCCCCTTCAGAACACAATTCAAGGTTCTGACACTCACCTACAAAGCCTTCACCCAATCGTCTCCTATTTACATCTATGACCTCATCTCCCTTCACACTCCCGCCCGTCAACTTCGCTCAACAAATGCATGCCATCTCTCCTGCCAACTGATTATTTCCTCCCACTCCCGCCTCCAAGATTTTGCTCCATGCTGCTCCCTACCCTACCTTTGGAACTCTCTCCCTCTCAGACTCTACACCTCTCTACAAATCTTCAAATGGGCTCTCACGACCCACTACTTCATCAAGACCTATCAGCTCTCATTCTAATTCACTACTACATGCTCTTTCCTCCCTGTCTACCCCTTCTGTGTCATGCCTGTTTGTCTGCCCCTCCCCTTAAAATGGTAAGCTCTCATGAGCAGGGCCCTTTTCCCTCATGTGCTTCTCCTTATACTTTCTTCTACTCCTTACTCCGCACAAAGGTATCTAACACTTGATTGCTGACTCCCTGCTGCTTAATTTGAGTGTTATAATCAATAATGCAGCATATCCTTGTCCTGTATTGTACTGTAAGTCACTGGTTTCTTGTTCAGCTATGTTTATATACTTTGTAAGGCGCTGCGGGACACTTGTGGCACCATATAAATAAAGGATAATAATAATAATCTTAGGCTTGGAGGTTCGGGTTTGGATACTTTACATATGCATTGTTAATATTATTGTGATCATATTGACATTTCATCTGTGTCTACCTGCGGAATGTCAGCATAGTGATTGTCGTCATGATGAACATGTCTGTCGACATTATGAATGTGGACATGGTCAACTGCGACATAATATTCTGAAGCCTCGAAGAGAATTAAAGTTATTTGTGCTGAATAATTTATACCCATCTATGTACTGGAAAGCTAAATAAAAGTGAAAATATATAAAATTTAAAAAATATATATTTTCCCTTAACGCATCGTTGAACAGGGCTTGATAATTACGTGCGCTGATTGTGAAACAGCGACATCAAAAACCAGTCCCAGTATCATCTTCCTTTGTCTCAGATATAAGAAGATAGACTGTAAGCCTTGTTAGACCAGCCTGACATATCTAAAAAATAATGGTAAACAATATCAATGTTCTATTAGGCATTTTTGGGAAAGGATATCAGATTGTTAAACATGCACAGCTCCCGGAGAATCTCCAATAGTCCTATTTGGCACATATTTGGGAAAATAGAACTATCAGGACTAAATTATGTAATAGATACAATTGAAGTGGATAAGGCGTTATCAGATTCAGATCCAGAGTTGTTTTAATCTCCTTCGTTATCCCAGCACACACCGATGTACAACAGTACAAGGCTTGCGAAGTTGAATCAATATTTGCCAATACCCAAGAGATGTAGGACAGGTTCATCGATTTAAAGAGCCTAGTAAATCGGAAGGTGAGACCGCTGGTTCTATGGAAGTACGGAGGAGACCTACGAAATCAACAGACGGATATGGCACCAGGGACAAGTCTCAAACAGGCATATGCAGCTCATTGTATTCATCTTGGCCGTCTTCATCAAAGTTTGGTTCAACATCTTCAGAATCCAGCTAATATGGAAAGAGGAGAGGAAACACATGTACAAAAAAGATGTTTTTATGCGATATTGTAAAAGGTCACCTACCCTGCCATGTAAGTTTCTTTTGCCACAACAGCTACTAGCAGCATTCACAAATAGGACTGTGGGTGGGATGCATGACGCATCGCACTCGTGATGCGATGCATTCCGCCAGTCATTGCATGCATGCCGGTGTTGGTAATGCCGTTATGCATGACAATCCCTGCAAAGGACCGCTCTGTCAGAAGGAGAAATCCTTTGTGCTGGAGGGGCTTCCGGGTCCATGACCCAAAAGCCCCTCCGGAGTCCTTCTGCACATGCGCAGATGGATGCGCGTGTTGCGGGGAGTGTTGGGAGAGATCCCTTTGGATCCCTCTATCAGCACTCTGAGGAAAGAAGCCCATAGACTTCTATGGGTAACGCCATCGTTACCCCCCGCAGCCCAGTCTCAGAGTGCATCGCACTCCAGAACTTGGTGCATATGAGAAATGCGGTCAAACCCTCATTTTTGGGGTGTTACCGTATTTCTCGGCTTGCTGCATCCTGCCCTGTATTAAAATTGAAGATATCTGAGATACAGGTTAATCCACAAGGGATGTTTTCCTAGAATACACAGGAATCCCTGTTAATAGCCCTACTAAAATACACTGCAGTGAGCAATATATTGCCTTATTAAAGAAAACAGTATTCCAAGATGAGATATAAATTAGGTTATATACAATATCGTCCATTCTAAACTGCAGTGATCAGCGGCTTTAGTTATGCAATGCAGGGCCCATTCTGGTATCTATTTATTTCACGGGGTGAGACGCCTAAAGACAGTTGTGCAATGACAAAAGAGGACCTCATGTGCACAGTAGTGTGTATTGCTAGATCCAACACTCACATGGTTTAATTTCCCCAATGTGATTAGATTTTATATTTCCATGGCCAATATTTACCAAACTGGAACTTTCAAATGTAATCATGTTGGGTGTACTGTATGAAGGGACATTATGAAGTGAGGGGCTCCCTGTACGAACAGCTCTGTACATCAAGTCCTCCTTTTTTGATTCGCTAGTGCAGAGGTTCCCCTACGTGCATCAGGGCACTTGCAGGGGTGCCACGGGTTAGTGTTCCAGTACCATATAAAATTAATTTTAGCCTGCGTGAAAGTTTATGCTGATACTCTAGGGCAGGGGTGGCCGGACTTTTGTGACCTGGGATCTACTTTATGTTCACTTACTTAGCGGTGTTCTACCAGCCTCAATGGACCTGATTCAAACATGGACACTATGCCGATGTTTGTGCTGTTGAGCAATTTATTTTTGTTACTGCAAAATCTCCTAACTGTACAATGCAGTTGTACAATGCAGTTGCTGATGGGATTGCTGACATTAGAGACGGTGACTGCAGATTTTTGCAGATGTAAAGCCGTAAGAAATCTCAACAGTGCGTACATGGGGGCTGATTCTGCAAGGATCGTAATTGCAAAGCTGCACGCAGGCATATACTGTAGTGTGTAGTGCAGTAGTGCACGCAGGTGGCTTTGCAATTGCGACCCTTGCAGATATGGTAATGCAGCAGGAGGCATCACACCTTTTGTGCATTACTTATCCGAGCTGCGTTGTCCAACGCGGCATCGGATAATCTGCGTAACATCGGCCAGCTGCGGAGACCCATGGGGTCCCACAGCCGGCCGCCGCAGTTTAGAGGAAGAGGCCAGGAAATCTCCATCAGCCGATGGTGATCCTGGCTTCTTCCCTCCCCCGCAACGGGGGCGACATGTCTGTTTTGGGAAACGGAGGGCATCGCCACCCCCTCCCTGTCTACAAAAGGCAGCAGACTGTCAATCACTGCTAGTCTGCGAGCATGTTAGCAGAATGGGTCCTGCCCCTGCGCAGATTCCCAAACATCGGGAATCTGCGTTCAGCAGTGCACTAGCTTGCACTGCTGAATTAGGCCCATAGAGTCCACCTCTGAACAGAGACATATTTAGACCTCATGGGGACCTAGGCAGGATACCAGTTTGGGGCCCCACTCCCTCAAACTACCCTCATCACAGCCCCTCATATCCTCTCCATCACAGCCCCTCTCAATCCCCCTCATTACAGTCACCTCCATCACAGCTCCTCATATCCCCTCTTCACAGCGGACCTTCATCCTAGCTCACTCATTCCCCCCCCCCATGGAGCCCCTCACAGCCCTGCAACCCTCATCACAGCCCCTCACAGCATGCCCCACCACAGCCCCAGTCATCACAGCCCCCTCACTCCCCTTATCACAGCCCCTCCATCACATCTCAGTCCCCCTCATCACAGCCCCCTCCATAACAGCCCCTCCTCATAGCCCCCTCCATCACAGCCCCTTCATAGCCCCCTCCATCACAGCTCCCTCACTCCCCTCATCACAGCCCCTCCTCATAGCCCCCTCCATCACAGCTCCTCTCACTCACCCTCATCACAGCCCTCCATCACAGCTCATATCCCCTCTTCACAGCCCTCCATCACAGCCCCTCCTCATAACCCCCTCAATCACAGCCGCTCCTCATAGCCCCCTCCATCACAGCCCCTCCTCATAGCCCCCTCCATCACAGCCCCCTCCTCATAGCACCCTCCATCACAGCCCCCTCCATCACAGCCTCCCCTCATAGCGCCCTCCATCACAGCCCCTCCTCATAGCCCCCTCCATCACAGCCTCTCCTCATAGCCCCCTCCATCACAGCCTCTCCTCATAGCCCCGTCCATCACAGCCTCTCCTCATAGCCCCCTCCATCACAGCCTCTCCTCATAGCCCCCTCCATCACAGCCCCTCCTCATAGCCTCCTCCATTACAGCCCCTCCTCATAGCCCCCTCCATCACAGCCTCTCCTCACAGCCCCCTCCAACACAGCCCCTCCTCATAGCCCCCTCCATCACAGCCTCTCCTCATAGCCCCCTCCAACACAGCCCCTCCTCATAGCCCCCTCTATCACAGCCCCCTCCAACACAGCCCCCCACTTAGACTTACCTGGTCCTGGTGGCTCCAACAGCGGCAGCAGAAGACTGGCGACGGGGGACAGGTCTCGCAGCGACGTCGGCGGGAACCCTCCTGAGCGCTACGGCGCGCCTGCGCAGAAAGCTGTATCACAGTGATACAGTCTGACCGGAAGCTCTCTGGGAGTGGAGACAGGACCGCATGACATCATGACGTCAAGTGATACTCGCGCAGTGCTCATCTGGGAGCACTGTGATCATGTAATTTCTTCGGGCAAGGGGCCCGGCCACGGGCCCCTTGGGTCCCGCCGGGCCCTAATGGAGCATCTAGGATGCATAGTGGAAATCTGGCCCTGCCTCTGAATCATGCTCAAAGGCACTATGCTGCACACAGGCACTATGCTGCACACAGGCACTATGCTGCACACAAGCACTATGCTGCACACAGGCGCACTGATTTTGCTTTCCCAACAGTTCTCACATACATAAAATACAGTAGTATAATAAGACAAGCACAAAAAAATTAAAAATAACAAAAATACATCCAGTCATTTTGAGGTGTACAGAGTTACCACAAAACTGCAATCTCTTACATTCACCCCACACCATAAACTTGTAAAAACTGCAATTATCTCCACTGCTTAATAATATAAGGAGTTATCTTATTTAAAAAATACATCAGTCAGTCACTCAGTGTCGGTGTGTTGGGCGGGGAGCTGGTGCTTGCGGTGGCACGGTACCACAGCAGGAGGAGGCTGTGCCCTGGCCATGTCACCCTGCAGCCCCTTTGCCACACATATAACACAATCACTCCCCACACACTACCTCCGGAAGCGGCTCCGGCACTTGCAGAAAGTTTTTTCCTATCAGTCCCGGCTGTGCTTGGCGCTGTGAGGACTGAGGAGCCTATGTGCTTGTGGGACAGCAGCTCCCCATGACTCTCAACACGTTCTGTGGGGCCAGGCAGACAGACAGCACCAGTGGCGGGCTCCTTACAGCGCATGGCTGATATCATAATGTCACTCACGCACTGCACTACTGGGAGCTGGGCTTCTGAGGCTCCAGAAGCTTACAAGTTTATTTTACTTCAGTTGGTAGTGATCTATCGGCTGGTGCCCCGTAGACTACTGGTAGATCGCAATCTACCTTTTGGCCAGGTCTGCACTAGGGTGCCATGTATCGAAAAAATTTGGGAACCACTGCCCTAATGTCTTCAAAAGTCCACCTGGTGGAAAAGAAGGAGGCTGTAGAGCAGTGTTTTTCAACCACTTTGCCGTGGCACACTAGTGTGCCGCGAGCGATTGTCAAGTGTACCGCGGCAGTGAGCTCAGCGCACTTGTAGTGTAGTGTGATTTATTCCTGAGGAGGCCAATGTAGTGTGTTTTATTCCTCTGGAGGCTAATGTAGTGTGTTTTATTCCTGTGGAGGCCAATGTTGTGTTTTATTCCTGTGGAGGCCAATGTAGTGTTTTATTCCTGTGGAGGCCAAAATGTGTGTATATTTTTTATGTGGGAGCCAATGTTTATGTTTTTTCTTTGGTCACGCACACCGCATAGCTGGATGGTGTGCCTTGGCAATTTTAATATCTTGTGTAGTGTGCTTGCTGTAGAGGCGTGACTCACTGCACATGTGTATAGGAGCACATGTAATTCTATGTGGTAGTATAATGTCACAATTTGCAGCTTAACTAAATTCTTAAATGAAATTGGTCTGATTTAGAAAGATAAGGAGAATATATTCTTTAACATAAATCACATTTTGTGGGGGGGTTAGATATAAAATTTTCAGACAATAAATTATTTATTCTTAGAATTAGATTTTTTAAAACTAAACAACCGAACATCTTATTTTAAGGACAAATTTACACCATTTTTACACTGCTACTAATTTTCAAAAATATCTTTGTTTGACTTTTCACAGTATAAAGTTTGTCACAGATAGAGGATAGAAAAAACACTTTTACCAAGGTTATACGAACACTGAGCTATATACAGTATGCTTGATGAATAAAGGGTGACTCACCGCCTTAAGTTCTCTCTCGTGGAAAAACCTTGGCAGGACAAAGCGTCTCAGTGGAACGGTGAGGATGAGGAGGAATGGGAAGGCTAGTGATGCTGGGGAAGACTTCACTACCCACAGTAGCACGATGCAGGAGAGCTGGACGCAGGTGAATAGATGCATCCGCCACGTACACACCTAGAGATATATACACGTTATGGAGTAATAAGCACTCACATTGCATTCCCGGCCCATGGAACACAAGATAACTCTTCATTTGAGTCTTTTGATGTTAGATACTATATACATGAAAAAATTTAAAAAATATTTTCAGCCTTTGACTTTCATGCTGGGACTTGTAGTTCCACGGCATCTTTAGTACCACTGGGTCTATGGTCTGGACTAAGTTCATCTACTGAACCAATACAATCATCTTAGCTTGCAGGGCATGCTGGGACTTTTAGTTCCACAACAGCAAGAGAGCCACAAGTTGCCTAACATTGGTCTAACCCAGGGGAGGGGAACCTTTTTTACTGCCAAGGGCCATTCTGATATATAACATTATTCGCAAGCCTGATGCAGGCCACGTCCCTCCGTGTGATGTCACACGGGGGTGGGGCCACAATCGCCGGTGATTACAGCAATGCCTGAAGCATAGTGAGGTTGCTCTAGGGAGCTGTAAGGGCAGCGGTGTAACCATCTGAAGCATCCTAACGATGCTCCAGGCAGCACTGCAGCATAGATTCTGGCTGCAGGGTACCATTCTAGGCACTCTGCTAGCCAGGTGAGGATAGCAGAAAAAACTCCAAGGGCCAGACCAAATGATTCCGGGGGCCTTATACGGCCCCCGGGCCTGAGGTTCCCCATCCCTGGTCTAACCAATTGGCATTGCCATTGGAAGGTTCATTACAAAGACAATAATATGCAATCTGTAGAGACATCCACTGACTGACTGGGGTATCATTAATAGTATTAATGTCATGCAGACCTTCACCACATAGGGGTGCTCCGGGTGATGCTTGGGGTGCATAAAGATGAGGAGAAGTCGCTCAAACAGTTGGATCCCAGTGAGGGACGTCACGCCCATGTACAGAAAAATCCCAAACAATACAGCCAGCGGTATCTGACGTAACATCTCCCCCATGACTATGGAGAGTCCTGCAGCCGAGATATAAACATATCAGATTATATATATAAAAAAAAAAATAAGGAATAAAAATACTATAGAAAAGTAACAATAAAATAAATATTAGAAACAAATTATTTAAAAATTAAAAGATAATCATATAACCAACATTTTAGGAATATATTACCCTTATATTATTAAAACAAGAATGAAAGTAATATCGTAAGTACTACACTCATTACTGGTACAAATAAGATCTAAATGTAATATTTAATATTACACAGAGATAATATTTATTATTACACAGACATTTGATTTCCAAAAATGCATATCAATACAAAACAGAACATTGAAGCTAATGGGTCCATTTAGCAACATTAACTGAAATGTATTGGAGAAAGAATCAATGCACATCGATTAACAGTGGCAATTTAGCCTCAAGGGACATCACAGAATATAATCCTGTCATGACTTTCAGTCTGCACCAGCCTAAAGTGATCAATAATTTTTACAATAGTTTTGTATATTAGTCTGTCATTGTTTTCCATCTGCTATAGCCTATATTTGAAGAGATATAACGATCAGCCATATAGACAGCAAATGCAACACTGACACCAGGAGGCAGGGATAAGGTACTGCAAAATAATTATTTTGAGTATTAGCCAAACAATATGACAAAAATGTGCTTTATTTTCTAGCTTAATGAATTGCCCAGTCCAATTATTTAACATTTTACACAAATACAATTCATATTTTGATGATAAAAACATTTTATTAAAACACCCAAAATTGTGTTACACTGAGCCCATAAGCATTGTGTCCTCACCGACTAAAATGGCAATCAGTACTCCCGTTACTCGCTGCTCCTTGACCTCAGAGATCCGAGGCCTCTCTCCTGGTGCCGTTTTGCTCATGAGAGTCAGTGCGTTAACGTGAGTGACAGAGCGCACTGTGGTCGCAGTGAGCCAGGGTAGCCCAAAAAGAGCACAAAGTCCTCCCAGGAAGCCGATCAGGAGGAGATCCAGGTGGAACCCACTACCCTTCTGCAGACGCCTCTCCTTCCTGCTGACAATGAGACTGGCAGAGGGAACGGGCACAGAGAACAAACATTATTAACATAAAACATTGTACTCAGATATAACAGAAAATGTGACAATTTCATTTGACAAATTAAATTTGAATCTTTGGTATCAGCTAAACTAAAGTCTCTTAATAACATATTTATGTTGTATGATCCTTTGTCATATGTACATTTGTTATGTTAAGAAATGAGACCAAAAGCACTAGATAGTGCAGGTTTCCCTAATTTCATTTCAGCAATCACAAAAGGGAGAAATATGATCTACTTACTATTACATATAGGGCCATATTCAATTTGAGGCAAAAAGTCAGAGGTCGGACTTTTTGCCATCATCGCCGTTTTTTCTGGGATAAAGTATCGGGCGTGTGCCCGCTGTATCCCCGTATTCATTCGGGACCTGGCGGAATGGTAAGTACCGAAAAGTCCTGGGAATTTTCGGGAAATCATCCTGGGGGGTATTCAATCAGGCTGCGAAAAGCTGTTATCGGCGATAATTTATCGCCGATGCCGTCATTTTCGCCTGTTTCAATTATCCCCGGGGGCGAAAAAAACAAAACAGGGGAACAAAGTTTTAAACTACCGAAATTGATTCAGGGGGGTTCCCATGTATGCGGCAGGTGTTTTCTAGAATGCGGGTAGTAACGGCAGGTGCATTTTTGAAGAATTGTCAAAAATCACTTTAGGGACTTAAAAATATGCTTGCACCCATTTTCATGTACCCCAAATTTGATAGGACTAGTTCCCCCCCCCCAAAAAAAGCTGTGCTATTCTTCACCACTTTAGCAAAGCCGCATTTATGCACCTGCCGCGGCTATTTAAAAACCCCGACTACCTTCAGCAGGCAAAATCGGGGATACCCATAGTGATCCCCCATGTCAGACCATCTTTAGGGGGGGGCCAGAATGATTTCCCGAAAATTCCCAGGACTTTTCGATACTTACCTTTCCGCCGGGTCCCGTTTTTGTTGGATCCTAATTGAATACTGGGATAAAGCGGGCACGCGCCCAATACTTTATCCCAGAAAAAACGGCAACGAGGTCGGACTTTTCGCCTCAAATTGAATATGGCCCATAGTTACAAAACAGAAATAATACAAAGTAACAAGGTTTATTATATACAAATCCCAAAAGATAACACCACATAATTAATGTAAATAAGTAAACATTGGTATGGAATTTTTGTATTTATTTATTATTTCTATTGGATTTAATATAATTTTGTATTCAAGTATTAAATTATTTCTTATGTTTACATATTTGGCACTTTTTGGCAACCTGAAACTATGCTGCCCAATGACTTTACTATCCAGAATGGGATGTAGTGAATATGCCGGCAGACGGGATGCCGATCGTCGATATACCGCCAGCGGAATCCTGGCGCTATCCTAAATGGGAACAGGACACCGCTGTCCCGAACGTAGGATCCGGGTAAGTATTCGCGTTAGCTTGGGGAAGGTGGGGTTAGGTTTAGTGACCCCCGGGAGGGAAATTAGGGTTAGGCACCCCCCCGGGCAGGGTTAGAGTTAGGCTGTGGGAAGGGGAGGTTAGGGTTCGGAACCAGTGGGGGAAGGTTAGGGTGAGGCTTCCCCCTGGGAGACTTAGCTTTAGGGTGCGAGAAGCGGGGTTAGGCACCCCCCCCCGGGAGACTTACGTTTAGAGAGCAGGGAGGGGGGTTAAGTTTAGGCACCCCCCCCCCGGGAGACTTAGGTTTAGAGAGCAGGGAGGGGGGTTAAGTTTAGGCACCCCCCAGGGAGGTTAGGGTTATGTACCACTAAGGGTGGGTTAGTGTTAGGGGAGGAAGAGGGGAGGATTAGGTTATTTACCTTGACCTGTCGGGATTCTGCACCATCAGACTCGCAGAGTCGGTATTTCATACCCAGTCCATCCAGAATGTATACAGTAAGAAAACCTCACAATATGTATCTTTCCATAGAAATAAGGTAAGATTCATATCTCAACAGGCTTATTAATAAGGCAAATGGAAATATAGATCAAATTGAGTAATTGTCAAAATGATCATAGGATATGTATATGGTTGGCACCTTAAGGGTACGTGTGGGTAAATAATGCTGGTTACACACCTTTACAATCAGCGGCTTATCTGGTAATACTCCCGCAACCAGCCATGCAGTGATACTCCCCCAACCAGCTATGCAGTGATACTCCCCCAACCAGCCATGCAGTGATACTCCCCCACCAGCCATGCAGTGATACTACCCTAACCAGCCATGCAGTGATACTCCCCTAACCAGCCATGCAGTGATACTCCCCCAACCAGCTATGCAGTGATACTACCCTAACCAGCCATGCAGTGATACTCCCCTAACCAGCCATGCAGTGATACTCCCCCAACCAGCCATGCAGTGATACTCCCCCAACCAGCCATGCAGTGATACTCTCCCAACCAGCCATGCAGTGATACCCCCCCAACCAGCTATGCAGTGATACTCCCCCAACCAGCCATGCAGTGATACTCCCCCAACCAGCCATGCAGTGATACTCCCCCAACCAGCCATGCAGTGATACTCCCCCAACCAGCTATGCAGTGATACTCCCCCAACCAGCTATGCAGAGATACTCCCCCAACCAGCCATGCAGTGATACTCTCCCAACCAGCCGTGCAGTGATACTCCCCCAACCAGCCGTGCAGTGATACTCCCCCAACCAGCCGTGCAGTGATACTCCCCTAACCAGCCATGCAGTGATACTCCCCCAACCAGCCATGCAGTGATACTCCCCTAACCAGCCATGCAGTGATACTCCCCTAACCAGCCATGCAGTGATACTCCCCCAACCAGCCATGCAGTGATACTCCTCTAACCAGCCATGCAGTGATACTCCCCCAACCAGCCATGCAGTGATACTCCCCCAACCAGCCATGCAGTGTGTCCCCAGTGTGACCCCCGGTCAGCTGCCTGTGAGCCATGTACACACTGAGCAGACATAGCACAGTGTGTACGGGCCTCTATGGGATCGGGTGGTCGGCCCGATAAATATTAAACAGCACGTGACATTCGACCACCTGATCCCGGCCGTCGCAGGAGCGTTATAAGCCATTTATCGGCTAACGATCCTGCATCGTGACAGCGTACACACCTATACAATCCAATAGCCGTTCTCTCAATATCGAAAGAATGACCCGATGATTATATAGATGTGTTCCCAGCTTAAGACTGCAGGCTTGGCGGAGAGAATGAGCTCCCACAATAACGCCTGAGAGAGTATGGAAATAACACATTATCCCCGCCGCTGTCTAAACCCTAATACATGGCAAATCTAAAAGCAACTCTGGAACATCATTTTACTCATGTAATGCCATAAGCTATAGTATAAAATAAATAAATGTTTACTATTGCAAGTATGGGTCTAAATGCTCTTTATTGAATTAATAATATTTTAATATCTATGTCCTGGAGTGTTAATACTCCAAAACAGTGGACAGACAATATCAGTGACAACTACTGTATTTAAAATTAACAAATCCTAAATATATAAACATTTGCGGAAAGAGCCGGATGAAAGTGTGTGGGGGTCCCTGGGCAACCAATTTGAGTGGCCCCCAAAAATATAAATTGCACTTTCCAGTACTCCCTCATCCTGTGAAAATTCAGCAGCCCATCCATTCACTCCAGAGACCACATAGCAGCTCAGCCCGACCTCAGGCTCTTTAGTCCGCACCTTGTATAGAGGGGCCTAGTTCACAACCCATGACACTTCCTCAGTGTGTCCTGGTGAGTCCGGAGTTGAGATTTGCCATTTATTAGGGTTTTAGTCAGTGCTGTGAAAAATTTGTTATTTTTAACTGTCAAGACTGGCAGAATAAGGTAGGGGTGGGTGGCGTTTGCTTATGTGGCATAAGTTTGTAGTTTAGCGGGCATGACATGAAAGTATATGGTCACTCCTCATTCTGACAGGCCTAATTATAATATATACTCTTCACCTAAAATAGCCTATATCACTTCATTAGGAACATGGTAATGCTGTTTGTAAAGTCATAGATGGGAACTGATGTGCGAGTATAATCTCAGCACAGTAAAGCTGGGTAGACACTATTCGTCATACGATATATCATTCCACTGCAGATCGGAACGATATATCATACGGATAGTGCAGTGTGTATGTCCAATCCATCATTCGTGATGATCTTTCATCGCATCATCCATCTACTGTTCTGCACAGCAGATTTTGAAGATGCAAAGAACGACACCATGCTGATACATTGCACCGGATTGTGCAGCGTGCACAGCACGTGTGATGTATCATTACAGTGTGTCGTTCCGTCGCAGGGTACACACATCATATAGTGTGTACAAAGCTTAAGGCTCAATTTTTTACATTTAGTTGCTAAATGTGTACTGTACTACAGTAACCAATCAGCAAATTGCCTATTAATTGAAACAGATTAAAGTTATCAAAGCAACTTTTGGTAGGCTAGAACTTTAGCCCTTGAGACTTTCTTGTCCAGGACTTTGGGAATGGACAGTGACTTGTTTTACCATCTTTACTCACGTCGTGATCTGAGTCTCCATAAAGATGAGAATAAAAACTAGAAGTGCTGGAATAACTGATGCAAATATCATCCAAAGGGGGAACGGGCTCGATGTCCCCATGGGATGTACAAACCAACCCCGTTTTCCAGGAGAGGTGACGGACAGACCTGACGGAACATTAAGTTTCTAGAGAGGAAAGAGGGAAATTGGTAAACTGAACTTCTCTGCCAAAACATTGTTCCATTTATCATACAATTTTTCTCTAACACTGAAATCAATACAAAGAACACCAGATTTGTTGCAATGGTCAATCAATAATTTAAATAGAGTATATAAAGATATACCTGTGTGTATGTGTCGGTTATCGTGTAATCGATTAGGACCATTACGAGAATTGATATAGGAATCCCAAAATCTCCGATAACTCGCCGTGCCTGGAAATAAGACAATATTAAACAAAGAATACAGAGACAGTTAACGGCTGAAATATTATAAAGAGTATACATACAGTACTGTGATGTCACTACCTCGCCACCTCACCTTTCCTCCCAGGAAGCGACTATTCTTGAACTTCCGCAGGAAGAAGGCGATAAGGAAAGTTCCCGACATTAGGATAAGTGACAGCAGAGCTGTGTTCGGTTGCATGCGTGGACCCAGTTGAGCCGTACGGCTACCTGACCCCCCAGAGGGGTATGTCCTGAGCAATGGGTGATCTGCGAAGACCTATGGAATCAATTGAGAAGGTGTAGCAATGAGGGGAAAAAGTGGCTTTATTCAGTATTCTGTTTTTCCATTATATTGAAGTGTATGCAATAAATTATTGTGCAATCATTTATCCCAAGAATTATAAAATACCTATCTCAGTAAAATAAAAACTATAGTTTAGATTCAAGCTTACATGGTATATACATTTTTTTTGTGTATTAATGGGGATTCAGCATGATTTACCGCCGGCCGGATGGCATCCCGGCAACAGTGAAAATCCCGATTGTCCCCAGGTAAGTATAAACTAACCTATTCTATCCCTTAACCCTAATCCTCCCTTAGGGGTGCCTAACTGTAACCTCCCCCCCAAGTACCTAACCCTAATCCCCCCTCTAGGTGCCTAAACCTAATCCCCCCTTCCCCGCCACCTAAACCTAAATCCCTCGGGGGGTGTCTAACCCTAACCTCCCCCCAGGGGTGCCTAACCCTAACCATCCCTTCCCCATGCCTAACCCTAACCAGGGGGAGGGGGGGTGGGTGCCTAATCCTAACTCCGCCCCGGGAACCCTAAACCTAACCCCCCCCAGCGGCTGTCCGCGCCCGCCGCCCGGCTTGCCTTCGATCAGTAAGGGATTTCGACTCTTGTCATTTAACCTATGCCGGGATTATACCGTCGGGAAGCCGGCGGTCAGGATTCCGTCCATCGGCTTCCCGACTGCTTCCCATTAATCGTTGATGTTATTTTGTCATGTTCTCCCTTATTGTACACTGTGACATAATACAATACACTTTAATTATTTATTTTGGATTGTAGGATGAAACCAGTGCACCCAGAAGAAACCCATGGAAACACTCCGCACAGATAGGCCTTGTTGGGAATCGAAACCGAGACCTCAATGCTGTGAGACAGTAATGATAACCACTACGCCAATCATGCTGTCCACTTTACAAATACTTAATAATAATACTACTGCCCCCAACTGTAATCTCTTGCTGGATTACACAAAATCTATTTTGACAATGGAGCTATACATTGTGGATGCATAGTCTTATAACCCTGTGGAGACCTCACTATCAGTAGCGCCCCCTCAGTTGTTTCTACTCGCATAGAAACAGAGGTCTATTGCCCATAAAGCAGCTGATAGTAACCTAAATTATTTAATCATTAAAAATGTTCACGTTTTTGGTTCCCTCTCTTTATAACTGATAAAACGTGACAACATGCTGTAGACAGTAAGTGATATTAATAGATATAAACATACCTTATATAACTTGTAAAAAGTCTCATTGATAAAGATGAGAGAGATGAGGAAAGCAAAGATCTCCTGAGTGAATGGAGAAATGTAACGGACCAGAAAACTCCCCTCTGCTGCAACCATCCCCAGGACAAACAGGAGCAGCCAGAAGCCAATCCACACCCGGCCAGTTAGGTACTCTATGTCCTGTGCCTGGCAGAACTGACACACAGAAGATGCATTACTATGAGACCTGGAATCCCGAGAGCACTTTGAGAATTGGTTAATACGTCTCCATAGATGTAACAGGTGAGCAGATAGTGTAGTATATGAGGAACAAGTGCTGCATGTAAAAACAAGTTTTGTCAAATAGAAGCCAAACTGTTACAATTAATGGACAGCTGAACTAAAAATTATATATCTTTACATATAGAGCATGTAAATACAGCTTTCTAAAACACTAAATTGTGATGGAGAAATCCCTCCTCTCTACATATATATTTGCCAAAGCGTAAACTCAATGAGACAGTTCAGTAGTGGACAGAATTGCAAAGCTGCATGCAAGCAGCTTTGCAATTCCGTCCTTGCAAATAAGCAAATGCAGCAAGAGGTGTCTGACACCACCTGCTGCATTTGCGATCACAGCACAGCGACCGAGGTCGCAGGCTGGGATAACCATCCTGACCATCTGTCACGATGGTGAACAGCGCCGGCCAGCTGTGTAAACCTCAGCTTATTCAGGCTGGCGGGCTTGCAAGGTCAGAAGCAGAGCCTGGCCTTGCCACTCCCGGAAAACGGGGGCGACACACCCCCATTTCCGGGAACGCCGGCCACCCCCACCTGAAAATGTCTCTGCTTGTCAATCAGGCAGAGGCATAGCTGGGGCTGCATGCGATAACACAGGACCCGTTCAGGAAAATCGGGAATCTGCTTTCAGCATTGCACGTCGAATCAGCCCCAATGACTAATACAGCTATTGATAATAGCTAATGCTTATCGCTGCAGTGACAGAATGAGCCAAGCTTTTGTTTATCAAGTCACAAAGCTGAATAGAATATGTTTGTTAACAACCAGGCTGCAAAAATCCAAACACTAAAGGTGCGTACACACTGGGTGATAAAGTGGACGACTGAACGATAACGATATCGTTATCGTTCAGTCGTCCACTTTATTGTCCATTTTTAAGCCCAAAAAGATGAACGATAACGACGACGCGCGTTCCCGCGGGTCGTTCGTCATCATCGTTCATCGGGCTGACATGCAGGCCAACCTGACGATCTCGTCAGGTTGCTGCATGTCAGGGAATGGGGGAGAGAGCCCGACGCTGAACGATATCGTTAATGATATCGTTCAGCGGCTGTGCTCAATGTCATAAACGACATTGAGCACAGCCTGCCGGGGACACACTAGACGATATCGCTCAGGGAGCATATCGTCTAGTGTGTATGCACCTTTAGAACTGATGTTTCAACTCTTGTAGAATGATCTCCCACACTTCTGCATTCCAGAATGATATAAGATAGAGAAGCTCCTCCATCAATAAAAGAGCTGGATCACTCTTGGCATTTAAAAAAGAAAATCTGATTATTATATTTAAAGGCACACTAACACAATTTTGTAAGAGCTTCCCTTCATGATTAATATAATGGTTATAGATATATTTAAACATAAAGGCTCTCTTTTCTCTGACAAACAGCAGTAAACCTAAAACACTATTAGATACAAAGCACTCTTCTCACGTGTGTTACAAAAATCCCCCCCCACCTATGTACCCCCACCCCCCTCATACTGCAGCTAGAAGTACTTACTTATCAGATATTTATTTAGAGGGAAGGAGGATGGGTGGATGACGAGATGGGATAGAAGCAGAAGTGACCAAAGAGGACTAATCATCTCTGTCTGCTGTGTTTAATCTAACTTACTCCTACAAAAATGTCTTTATCCAATGGCAGAACATAAAACAGACAATAGTTTCATACTTACATTCCTGCATAAAACACAAATAAATAAATAAATGTTGGAGCTAGTGCCCCTTTAATTATGTCATAAGGGCCCATTTATCAATAATCACATACTCACTGTGATCTGGGTGCGATATTAGCGCTTATGATTGCATTGCAGTATGCAATAATATTGCCCTAATGTATTAAATAGCACAAGCAGGGACAGTGGGTCAGAAGCATTGTGCTCGGTGTGAAGTTACCGCATCAGCGGTAGTATCGGGACTACTGTGCATGAGTGGTCTACAGACCATGCATGTGTTGTGGTTCGGGTGGAATCTTCTCCCAGTAAATTTTGCGAAGAGTAGCCCATAGGCTACAACAGAATATCGCCATCTTCGCATTCCGGAGCTTTGTAAATCTGACAAATCTGAGCTGTGGGGCTGCAGATGTGCCAGAAATGGAAGGACTGTAGCAGATATTGCAGATATCTGCTGCAATCCCTCCATAGTACATCTGAGGGATAATTAATATTTGTGGGTATCCCCCGAAAATGGATGTTTTGGGGGGAT
Organism: Taudactylus pleione; assembly: GCA_031769625.1. Taxonomy (NCBI): domain Eukaryota; kingdom Metazoa; phylum Chordata; class Amphibia; order Anura; family Myobatrachidae; genus Taudactylus; species Taudactylus pleione. Next base: position 5,235,315 of record JAUIMM010000121.1, read on the forward strand.
ATGCTGCTGCAAATATTTAATGATAAATAGGCCCCATAGACACCTCAGATTTAAAATAATATTGTGTTTTGGGACAAAGAGGGCAGCAAAGGATGTGAGCTTATCACATGATACAATCAGCCATGCTCTACTCTCTTTGGGCTGTTCAAACACACAGGGGGAGATGTATCAATGTATCAAACCTTCTAAAGAGGACAGGCAGAGAAGCTGCCTATAGCAACCAATCAACTTCTACCTATCATTTTATGGTAGAACTTAATTCCCCTTCCTCCTAAGGACCTGGAAGAGATGTGAGTGATGGAAGAAGTGCGGTTCCATGCCCGTAAAGGCCACCAAAAGAAGAAAATTCTCCCCTGGCGTGCTAGCTTCACTCGCCGCGCTTCGGGCACGGTGGCTTGCTTTGCTTGCCAAAGGTTTATATTCAGGAGGAATGTGTCAATGTGGATAGTAAGGAATGATGTTGGACAGTAACTGTTGACGTCAGGGTCCACTCGGTGAAGAGCATCTAGATACTACCATCATTTTATAGAATGTACTAGATAAATGATAGCTAGAAGCTGATTGGTTGCTATACCCAACTTCTCTACTTGTTCACTTTCGAAGGTATGATACATCTCTCCCCCAGTCACAGATCAGTGAGTGTTGGTTCAACAGCTAATGATAAGACATGTCATGTATACATGTCTGGTAGCTCTCTGATCTACAGACTTTGTTACACATCATTATTCCTTTCACACCTTAAAAAATGCTTCTTCAAAGACAAGAAGAGGACCAGAAAATCCGATAATAAGCAATGGTTGAGCAGCAAGAAGGGAGAAGATGACCCCCAGCACTGAGGTGGACACTATCAGCTCTGACACTCCCATGAAGCCTTGTGTCTTCTCTCCTGAAAATGTAACCAGAAGTTCTTTCTCACTTTATAGCTTTATTTAAGGATGGGGGTACAATGGGGTTCCCAAAATGGATAAAAAAATCAGAGCTCAACCATGGCAATCGCAATTAGTAAAATGTCCTGGAGCCAATGAAAACATAAAGCTAAATATGATATGCAAGTTATACATTAAGCATAGCACTAAGGACCTGACTCAGAGACGGAGGCAATGGCGGTTTTTATGTAGATCGAGTGATTTGCCATTGTGCTTGCGCACAAGCCAAATGAGTGACAGGTAGTCAGCATTTGGGGGAGGTAAGGGGGGGTTTCAGAAAAGCGCAGGTGTGTCATTATCATTTAAATGGTGTTGCATACATTAGCCATTGCGATTACATACGCAGCATGAGAGTTCTCTGCGTGTCAGGAAAGATACAGTGTTTGCAGCTAGTTAGACCTACCGTAAGGTCAAAATGGCAGCTCAATGTGCCGATGTTACCGATATTTAGACAGGTAAGCATTGTTTTACGCATATGAGAAGGCAGCAGTGGTCGTCCTTATGCTCGGGTAAGCTTTGGAACTAGTAACATATTTTCGCAGCTTCGCCCCGTACGAAATCACTGCTGCGCTCACATTAGCGTCCATCTCTAAATCAGGCCCTATATACAATAAAGCTGTACACACTTCTGTATATCTCAGTGTGCTTTAATGTTATGCAGTACAAGTAATAATGGGAATCAGGAGTTTTACAACCTCAGCTAGTTAATGAAATGTTCTGCTCTGATTGTCTATCTTGTCAAGTGTGATGTGCAAACAGCCAAAAGCAGTAAAAACAAGTCTGCCACAAAGGCAGTTTAATGATTGACACCAGTCGATAGTCTGGGATGGGGGTGGATTACCACAGAAGTATACCAGAGGCCAGTTGTTGTTCTGGAATTTTTAAACTAAAAAGGTAAGAGTGTTCACCCACCTTTACAAGAAAAGTAATTATTTGTTTCTGGTGCAGGTTACTTGTATGTACAGAGCCAGACCAATGCTGCAAGTAACATAACTGATATGTATTTGTGAGTGCTCTTTTGTCTACTTGACCTGTCTGGGGCACCAGAGCAGAGTGACATCCCCAACCAAGAGATCACCAATAGAATAGAAAATACAATGATACCTAAGAGACCCCCAAAGGTGATGGCTGGAGACAGAGCCGCAAAGTAGATGAAGAGAGCTGCTGCGAGACATTGGCTGTTGAGACCATCTTTGATATCACTCCAGTATCTCACATATCGCCGGCGTATATCCCGTACCAGACCCCCAAACAGAAACCCTGAGCGTTCCAATGGATCCAACTCGCTGTCTTCATCATCTTCATCATTATCCAGTTTTATTAGATTGGCTTCTGGGAAAAGAAAGTGTGATGTGTAGGAAATTGTACAATATGGGGATATCTAATATTCTGTCATGCTAGTATATAAAGTATAAATTGGAACATCCCCATATAAGGATCTAAATGTATCATACTGTACATAGAAAACTCCCTGAGAGCTCTAGGAACTAGATGCAATTCAAGTACAGCTAAAAAGACTCAATTGTACTTTAAAAAACCCACCTAATAAAGATTGGGATTTTACCTGTTTGTTGTCCTTTAATTTTGGGAGTTACATTCTCCCGAGCTGAACGTCGCTGTTCCCGTTCCTTTCTTTTCCTCAGAAGTTCCTTCTGGAAGGTAGCAATAGAACGTAGAAGATCCTTCCCCTGCACCTCACATGGAGGAAGGACCATACTGCAATCAAGAAACTCATTGATGGCATTAAGTAGGTCCTGGCGTTCTGCTGCCATGTATGCGGCTTCATGAAATACCTTCAAGGGTGGATATAAGAAGTCATCAACATTTTGGAACTCGCATCCATACTTGTTATATGGATGTTCTGACAATGCAGATAATACATTAGGTATTGCCTACTAAAATCTGTGGAATCTTTCTCAGATTAAACATGTACAAATTGCATGATGTGCTGCCATGCAAATCATGCAGATCACTGATGAGCACATTTTCATATTGAAGTCGGTTGAAGATGAACACTATCGGCACGTGTATACGGTCACCGTTCAACCATTGTTCAACCACACTATGAGAACAAAGAAACTCAGCTGCTTGGCCTGTGCACCAAATGGCTGGATCTCCTCCAAACTCAGGTCATGGGCTGAGCTTTAGTATTGGCCATTATCTGGCTAGAAATAGGCAGAGGTATCCATCGCCCTAACAACCAAATGAAACCAGCAAGAAGCACCTAAACGTGTACTGCATAAGACATAGTTTTTTTAACAAGACTTTTTAAAAGAATAATATATCTATACAGGAAGAGATAACAAATAAAAATGTGAAATATAGTTGGAATTTCCTGTACCATTACATTGCAGATAGGCCTTTGTCCTCACTGCAAAATTACAAATTGACTTTGCCCAATACATTGACTTTGATATATTTAACATCAGTGCACTAAGGGCCTGATTCAGCAAGGAACGCACGGATGCAGATGCCCGCACCCATCCACTGCGAGAATATGCTAATCAATGCACATGCACGGAGACCGCAGCACAAGATGCAGACGCCCAGCCCCATATTAAGCCATCCATCTTCCTTTACTCACAGCCTGAACAGCGTGCAAGATAGCGTAAACATCGGTAACATCGAGAACCATCGGACCCATTAGCATTATAGTGTTTGACCTGACCTGCTGCAGGATGCTGGCCGCTTCCTGTGTACAGTTTACGGTATGACTGTGTATGCCACCGCACTGCCTTAATTATACACGTCCCTGTAATGGCGTTATAACGGCTGTGTTCGCCTGACCACGCCCCGTAACCACCGACAAACAGCACTTCATGTCAATCAATTTTGGAAGGGTCTGCGTACACACTGCGTGTAGTGTGCGTGCCATAACCTGATCGCACTGGCTAGTTCGCCCACGTGCAGTGCGATGCATACGTATGTGCAGAGAAACAACAGCGGCCAAGTGTATGCGTTTTCTCCTTTGTGTTCCTTGCTGAATCAGGCCCTAACATAATATGTCCACAAGGTTCAGACAATGCCCATTAGCTTGCTGCCTGAAAAAGATTAATACCAAACCGTCATAATAACAGGTATAAGACCTTTGAATTGGTGAAGGAACTAGTTTATTTCAGTTATGCTACAAGGTGTTAGACAGCTAGATGCTAGAGTAACTATATAACATATACTGGCACACATTATCTAGTCTAATCTAGATAATTACATTGTATGTCATGATCTAGTGATAGAGTCACTGTGCAAGCAGTTATGTTAGATGATTACCCATTAATTAACTAAAATATCAGTCTTGTGTTACTGTTGAATTACACTGGACTTGTTATGAAGAATAAATCAGAATTGTGTGTTAGGAATTTGATTATATGATATATGCAATAGTGGCCAATTGGGTGAAAGTGAAACTTTACAGTTACATTTTCTATGAGCAGAGTCCCTAGTTCCATCCTATATCACCGTCAAAATACTGCAAACGTTGTAAGTCTTGGTTCCTGCATAGCTATATCCATCAGCGCAGCCTAATAATCACCCGATAATTACTGGTGGCTTTCTTGTTCCCTTACAAGCTGATGTATTTCCTGTGCTTGTAAAATAACTGTAATTAAGCCTATTAATTGGAAAAAATAAACCCAGCAGGGAGCAATAATCACATACTGTCACATTTCCCTTTTATGGGTCTGAAATTTACAGTTCTCCCATAAGACTGATGATGTCTCAGGGTGTGAACTCCCTGTGCAATTCTATTCACCTTTTCCAATCATGTCAGAGGGTTAATAATATTATATTAACTATCTTAGCCAACCTACATGATCAAATACGATATTTCTTTGTTCAGCACACATACGACTGTAATTTCAAGTGTTCTGACTAGTAATTTGTAGCATACAAGAGCTCTAGTCACAATTGCTGATATGGATTATTATACATCTGGATTCTATGGCTAGGAAAGTATAGTTTTTAAAATATTTAATCACTATTATAATTGTAAATTTGTTTCTTATTTCAGCAGCTACTTAACGTTTGAGAATGCTGTTTCAGTCAAACTAAAAAAAAAGGCATACGTGCCAGCACCTTCGTACAATATGCCTCATTATATAAAAAGCAGCCAAATGCTCAAAATGGGTCATCGTGGGCATAAGATGGCATTGTGCTCTCCATCTCACAGCCTTTAACCTCCCTTCCTAATATCTTTAGCAACTCCCACTACAATTTAAAGATCAACTCTGATAACCTAGAAACATTATACTATTCCCCCCCCCCCCCCCCCCCCCCCCCCCCCCCCCCCCACACACACACACACACACACACACACACACACACACACACACGTTATCAAAAAATGACTGGAAATGAACGTACAATTGAAGTGGCAGTGTACTAAGTGTACTCAAGTGCCTTTATCACCAAAAATTTGGACTTGCTGTTGGAGGTCAACTACCAACTAGACCCCTCTGATAACTACAATTAAAACGGATCTAGCAAGTTATTCATTTTGAGCATTGCTGCATTACATCCTTCAAAATCAATGTCCTTCTAGACTGCTGTATCTGTTCCAGACATTACTAATAAACGGCCCATCCAAAATATTTGTCGTTCTGACATACTTCAGCAAGTGGGACTTGCTGGCGGATTGGGCATTTCATATTTTTAAAATATTTTTCTCTGTGAGACCCATGACTACCTTTGAAGACAACAGTCTGACCAACCAGTCACGCATCCAAGGGCCTCTTACAGTATCCTCTTTATATGTATCTATTTTGCCTTCTTGTACAATGGGAAATGGACTTGGCGGAGGTTCTTCATATAGTGGACTGCCCTGACAGCCTTTGGGTGTTACCAAATCCTCCATTAGTGTTCACATGAAAGAAAATGCATACAAATTGTTATACCGTGGGCACTTAGGGCCTGATTCTGAAGCACACGCAGAAGAACACGCAACAGCATCTTTTACCAGTAGAATCATCTGCAACTTTATGCAAATGTCGCAACAAACTTCCCTAGTGTACATCCTTGCGGCTGAATGTACGAGGACTGATACAGCTCTGTCAGCGTCTGTACACGCAGAAATACTGGGCCTGATTCAGCAAGGAACGCAGTTGCATATATGCACACAATCGGTCGATTGTTGCGTAATGCGCATGCGTATGCATCGCAATGCGCGAACTAGCCATTGCGTTCGGGACAGTGATCGCAGAGCATACGCAGACCCATGGCAGACTGACAGAAAGTGCCATTTGTGTGTGGTGACGGGGGGGGGGGGGGGGGGTGTTTGACAATCGAACACAGGCGTGCCTGTGCGTTTCAATGTCATTGTAGGGGCGTGCATAAATTAGCCGCTGTAATACCAGATGCCACCTGAGGCCTCATAGCGTGCTTCATTAACTGCCTGATGTTGCTCGATGTTACCGATTGTTTCTCTATGTTGGGCAAGTATACGGATGTGAGTAAACATACATATCACCGCTGATATTAGCAACTGCGTTGCGTGCGTATAAGCAGAATAGCGATCCATAGTGAATCAGGCCCACTGATTGGTGTGTCCTTAGACACCATCATCGGTCGCACCATAGAAACTTGCACCAGCCCTAATGCAAGTGCAGTGTGTCCACCTGAGTATGGCCTCCTATGCCTGCGTCTGTGCGTACGGCCAGTTTTGCGCGCATTACTGGCCATCTCTCAGTCACAACATTTGTAAAATATTGTGCATCTCGATCGAAACAGCGAATTTGTGCGTACGCACTGTGTAAGCCAGCGCCGCAGGAGTTTTTAGGATTTTTGGTGAATGCACAGTTGCAAAAATTTGCTCAACTACGTACACATCGGCACTGCATGCGGGTCAGGCCCATAGTGCCGACCAGACTACATAAGACTTATATACCAGACTTCCTCCCTGTTGGAGAGGCTATCAATAGCCTAATAATTTCTCACATATATGGAGGTCTTATCCAGTCATCCAGAGATCTTGTTCTGGTCTAACGTCTATTTTTTATAGTATCTTTACTAACTATTAACCCACCTTTACAACCCAAATATGTGCTTTTCCCCCATTATTTTGCTGACTTGTCTAAGCACTTCATTAAACTCAGGCCAGGAAAGTGTTAACACCAGCTTCCTGTCTTCTTATATTTAGCCTCTTTAAATCTCACCCACAATAGTTGCCCTTCTTAAAATAATCTGGTACATACCATATATATGAAATGCATGAATACTATTTTGTCTATCTCCTTACATGACTTTAACATTGCTACCCAGTGCCGGATTAACAACAAGGCGGCTGGGATGGTCACCCAGGGGCCCCCACACACAGGGGACCCCATACTTAGCTACACCACCAATGTTGGGTTTCTATGAACTTTGGACACCACAGTCAGTGGCAAAAGCAGGATTTCCAGAGGGGGGTTTCCAAATGCTTAATTTTAGAGCGAGTGTGGCCTGTCAATGAAGAGGGCAGAATTGGTACTTAACCAGCTTTAATAAGCGTCATACAAAGTGTATTGTGTGTATTAATTCCAGCATATACAGGACCAGCGATCACAGTAAGCCATTAGATGCATCAGTAGGCCATCCTGCCTGAGCAGAATGTATTTATTTTAGATGTGGGCACCATTCCAGACTATTGGAGCAAGTCCGGGAGCCTGGAGGAGCAGCAGAAGAACCTAGCACTGCCCTGGACATATATGTACATATTGGGTTCTATAGCAGTACATCTCTAACAGTGCATGTTTTCCAGATCTCCTAGTTGGTGCACAGGTTATTTATTACTGGCTAATACATGTTAAAAGGTGGTGCTAATTATTTAATTTGTGATACTGAGAAGAACATGCAGTGATAGTAACATTCTATTATATTACTACAGTATTTCTATTGCGGTCATGGTGTGGTCTGGGGAGGGGGGTTTCCAGGCAGACGGAAACACCCCCTGCATTTGCCTATGACAGTCCGTTTAACACATTTCTGGTGCTGGGAGTATTTATATATTATACTTTTAATAACAATGGCAGCATATCATATTGACAACTTTATTGGAAGGGGCCACCACAAGTAGTTGCCCTGGGACCTCCACAACTTTAATGCCCTATTCAGAGGTGTCTTAAGACCCTAGTCTGTGCCAAGAGTCTACTGCGCATGCGCAGGTCACTGGGAGAATGGCATGGTCGCCATTTTCCTGACGATTTCCCCAGTGCGCATATGGGTGCAGGGTGTGTGGTGTGGGCCCCCCCTGGACCCAGGGGCCTGTGTGCCGGACACCCTGCACCCACTATAGATACGCCCCTGGCCCTATTGTTATGTCTCCTTCCATAACTTTATGATTGTTAATTCAGGGCCTGATTCATTATGGATCGCAACTGTGAATGCATTTGCGATTACGCACGCAGTTCGCTGCTCTACATAGGGAAGCCCACTTTACCTTACACACATCTGCAATGCTTAGTAAGACTGCAAAAACATTGGTACAGCACACACTATCAGGCTACGTAGGGCATCGCAGTGGCTAATATATGCACGTCCCTGCAACGGCGTTCAAATGCACTGGCATGCCTACGTTTCACGGTCCTCCCCCCCCATCACCACCCACAAATGGCACTTCCTGTCAATAACTCTGCGATGGGTCTGCGTAGCTGCTGCGATTGCAGTCCCGATCTTAGTGCCCAGTTTGTGCACGCACACTGTGATGTATACGCATGCGCAGTGAGCAACAATCTGCCAATTGAATGTGTATTAGCAACTGTGTTCCTTGCTGAATCAGGCCCTCAGTGCAATCCGAAACAAAGTATCCCTTCCGGGTCTAGAACCCAGGAATCTTATGTGACCATATTGTTGTAGTAATTGCAGAGAGATCCCTCCCATCTCCACCCACCTTGTGTCCCTTCCCCTTGTTTCCCTCCTACCTACACTGTTTATCTTTTTTCCTAACAAAAATTGGACATCAGCCGTTTGACATGTTTGGTATAGTGGCGTTTTCTGCTGTGTTTCCTATTGACCTCTGCATAGGCCGCTGTGTTTGTTTACTGTTTATTGCTGTTATCTTATATCTTATCTAATATAAATCTTACCCTTTATAAATCTAAAAATATCCAAGGACTTAGGGGGAGAAATACTATAGTAGCTCTCAGGGCCGTAACTAGGAGTGGTGGGCAGAGTGCCTGGAACGGCACCCTGCGGCCAAGATCATTGCTGCGGTGCCGTCGAAGCGTCCGATAGATGCTCCAGAGAGGCACACAGCAGTGTGTGCAGCTGATGTGGCGCATCCTGAGGACGCTGCCGGGTCCACTCCCTCCGTGAGACATAATGATGTCATGCACTAAGGTGGCGGTGCCTGTACAGGGCGCAATTAAGCCCAGTTGTGGTCATGGCAGAACTTATCGTGATGCTATAGCTCTAACACAGAAATGTATTAACATCTCGGCTGCCGGAGTGGTGGAGAGAAACCTCCCCCCTCCGACGATCTGAGCAGTACCTGGAGAACATCAGCCTAGTGCTGATGGGCTGTGTCTTATCACCTGGCTGACCCCAATGGATATGTGCAAGATCTTACAGACATTGAGAGATCTCGAACAAAACCTCTGCAGGTGAGTACACATACCGGCAGGTAATCCTGCAAATATATGAAAAATATGAGATATGGTAAGAACTTACCCTTGTTATCTCTATTTCTACGAAGTCCATAGGGTTCCACAGGATACCTTGGGGTTATAGGTGTGACGTCAGTCATCGGGCACCAAAGAGTTAAGCTTTCAGCCTCCCAGGATGCACTAGGTCCCCCTCCTATACCCCGCCCCCGAGCCAAGGCACCTCAGTTAGTTACCAAGCCATAGGCCGGAGGAGGAGAAGGAAGAGAGAGAAAAAAGATCTGGACACACACAAGAATCACATTCTCACCAGAGGGAGACGGAAAAAAACGGTGACCAGAGCAAAGCCCATCTGCAGCACAGGTGCGACAGGGCGGGAGTCCTGTGGAACCCTATGGACTTCGTAGAAATAGAGATAACAAGGGTAAGTTCTTACCATATCTCATATTTTCTACTTCAGGGTCCATAGGGTATCCACAGGATACCTTGGGGATGTCCCAAAGCAGTATCCTTTAAGGGTGGGGACGCTCCTGTGCAGAAAGGAGAATCCGCCGCCCGAAGGAAGCATCCTGAGAGGCGAAGGTGTCAAACCTGTAATACCTCACGAAGGTATGGACAGAGGACCACGTAGCAGCCTTGCAGATCTGGACTGCAGAGGCACCACGTCGAGCTGCCCACGAAGGACCCACAGACCTAGTGGAATGAGCCTTCAGAGAAGGAGGAACCGGTAGGCCTTCATGAAGATAAGCTTCAGAAATAGCCATACGGATCCAGGCTGCCAAAGTTTGCTTTGAGGCAGGCCAACCCTTTTTACGGAAGCCATAAAGGACAAACAAAGCGTCCGACTTCCTAAACGAAGAAGTGCGGTCAACATAAGTCCTTAAGGCCCGCACAACATCCAAAGAGGCCTCACCCACGGAAAGACCCGGTGAGTTAAAGGCCGGAACAACGATTTCCTCGTTAACATGAAACTGGGAAACAACTTTGGGAAGAAACTCGGGCCGAGTGCGGAGCACTGCCCTGTTCCCATGAATAACCAAGAAAGGGGGTCTACAAGACAGAGCCCCTAAATCAGAAACACGTCTGGCCGAAGCAATAGCCAGAAGGAAAACAGTCTTAGCTGTCAGCCATTTAAGATCCACTGAGCCCAGTGGTTCAAACGGCGGTCCTTGGAGAGCCCTCAGGACCACAGCCAAATCCCAAGGCGCCACAGGTGGAACAAAGGGCGGCTGAATGCGGAGAGAACACCTTGCATAAAGGTGCGCACATCCGGGATTGTAGCAATCCTACGGTGAAACCAGACAGACAGGGCCGAAACCTGTACCTTCAAGGAAGCAAGGCGAAGCCCATGATCTAGTCCCGCTTGTAGGAAGGCGAGAATCCGAGACAGACGAAACTCCCGCGGTGCATAACCTCTCGGTCGACACCACTGGAAGAACGTATGCCACACGCGATGGTATATCCTCGCGGAAGACGGTTTCCGAGCTCGCAACATGGTACGCACTACCGAGCTGGAAAACCCCCGGGACCTCAGCATGGCCGTCTCAACAGCCACGCCGTCAAAGACAGCCGAGTGAGGTCCGGGTGAAGGCAAGGACCCTGAGACAGAAGGTCCGGTCGTAGCGGCAACCGCAGAGGACTGTCCACGGACAGACCCTGAAGGTCTGAGAACCAGGGCCGTCTGGGCCACGCGGGAGCTATCAACAGGAGCATCCCTCCTTCCTGTTTGAATTTCCGGATTACCCGTGGAAGAAGGGAGACCGGAGGGAACAGGTATGCGAACCGGAACGTCCACCGGACGGACAGAGCATCCACCAGAGACGCCCCTTTGTCTCTTGTGCGAGACCCGTACACCGGCAACTTGTTGTTGTACCGGGACGCCATGAGGTCGATCTCTGGAAGACCCCATCTGTCCACCAGCAGTTGAAAAACGTCCGGGTGCAGGGACCACTCCCCCGGATGAACGTCCTGGCGACTTAGAAAGTCCGCCTCCCAATTTAGCACTCCCGGGATGAAGACCGCTGATATGGCCGGAAGATTGCGCTCCGCCCATACCAGGATCCGAGAGACCTCCACGAGAGCCGCCCGACTTCGGGTTCCTCCTTGCCTGTTTATGTAGGCCACGGTGGTAGCGTTGTCCGACTGGACCTGTACCGGGCGACCCTGGAGAACCCGATGTGCCTGCTGGAGAGCATTGAAGACCGCACGGAGTTCCAAGATATTGATTGGAAGCTCTGCTTCTGTCGGCGTCCACCTGCCCTGGAACAAGTGTGGACCCGAAACTGCTCCCCAGCCCCGAAGACTGGCGTCCGTTGTCAACAGGACCCAATTTGGAACCCAGAACGGACGTCCCCCGCTGAGATGGGTCGTCTGTAACCACCAGGCAGGGACAGGCGAACCTCCGGGGTGAGCACAATTGTCTGGGACTTCAGAGACTGCGGCATCCCGTTCCACTTGGACAGAATCAGGTGCTGCAGAGGTCTGGAGTGAAACTGGGCATATTCCACCATGTCGAACACCGACACCATGGAGCCCAGTAAACTCATCGCCGAGTGTAGAGACACCCGGCGACTGAGCAGACAACTGCGCACCCTCGACTGTAAAGCAGAGATCTTTTCCTCCGTCACGAAGATCCTCTGCTGTTCCGAGTCCAATAAGGCTCCGAGGTGCAGAATCCTCCGAGACGGGATTAGAGTGGACTTCGGCCAGTTGATTATCCAGCCGTGCCGTTGCAGTAGCGCAATGGTCAGGCCCAAGTGGCGTAGAAGGAGCTCTGGAGATCCTGCCACCAATAAAAGGTCGTCCAAGTACGGCAACATGCGGACTCCCTGCAGCCGCAGAGAAGCCGCCATGACCGCCATCACCTTGGTGAACACACGTGGTGCTGTCGCCAGGCCAAAAGGTAACGCCCGAAACTGGAAGTGGTCGCTGCGGATTGCAAACCTGAGGAACTGTTGATGGCGCAAAAGAATAGGGACATGCAGGTAAGCGTCCTGTATGTCCAATGACACCATGTAGTCCCCAGGTTCCAGCGCCAGAAGTCCCCAGGTTCCAGCGCCAGAATGATGGACCGTAGGGTCTCCATCCGAAACTTCGGTACCCGCAAAGACCTGTTGAGAGCTTTGAGGTTGAGAATCGGACGATACGACCCATTGGGTTTCTGTACCAAAAAAAGATTTGAATAGAAACCCTGGCCCCTCTGGGAGAATGGAACAGGCACTATAACTCTAGCCTGGAGCATAGTGTGCAATACCTTCCGCAGCTCCGTAGCCTTGTTCCGGTCTGATGGTAGACCCGTGGTGAAGAATCGAGCCGGGGGTCTGTGCCGGAAGGAGAGGGCGTAGCCGTGGGAAACCACCTCGAGAACCCAAGTGTCTGTCGTAGTGACCGACCAACACTGGGCGAACTGCAGCAGGCGGCCTCCCACTTTGGGATCCCCCAAAGGGAGGCCCGGACCGTCAGGCCGCAGGCTTGTCATCTGGCTTGGGGGCCGGACGTCTGGTACTCCATGCCTGCTTCCGGGGCTTGGCCGATTTCTTAGGGCCAGCCTGTCGAGGAAAAGACTGTGGTTTGGGCCTGCCCTGGGCCCTAGATGACCAAAAGGACGATGGTCCAGAACCAGAAATAGCAGCGGCCGACGGGAGACAAGCCGATTTGGCTGCCGCCAGCGTGGCCACAATCTTATCCAGATCCGGACCGAAGAGAACTTCTCCGGTAAATGGCAACGCCTCCAGACCCCTTTTGGAATCTGCGTCCGCCTTCCAGGATTGCAGCCACAAGGTGCGACGAGCAGCCACCGCTGCTGAAGAAATTCTAGACACCAGAGTACTAATGTCTAAGGCCGCCTCGTTGATATAAGTGGCCGAATCACGGAGATTACCAATCAACTCCGCCTGTTCGGCCGGACAGTCGGAATCAAAAGATGCCTCTAATGAATCCGCCCAGCGCTCCATCGCTCTGGCAACCCAGCAAATGGCCATAGCCGGTCATGCTGCCCCCCCCCCCCCCCCCGCAAGGGAATAAGCGGACTTCAGGCAGATCTCCACCTTGCGGTCCGTAGCATCCTTAAGGGAGGACATGGATGGCATCGGCAATGTGGCCCTACGGACAAGACGGGTCACGTGAGAATCCACCTGTGGAGGGGATTCCCACTTTGCTAAATAATTATCCGCGAACGGATAAGCCACCGCCAGGCGCCTCTGCGGCTGGTATCTTTTGCCAGGCTGTTTCCACGCCTCCTCTAAATGGTCCACTAACTGACCTGAAAGAGGAAAGACTGTGGCATCGTCCTTCACATCTTTAAAAAAGGTGTACTTAGATTTAGCCGCTGGGGGAACTTCGTCCTCAATCACCAAGGCTGTGCGGACTGCCTGAATAAGTCCAGGAATATATACCTTGGACTTAGCGTCAGCGTCCTTAGTATGGAGAGGTTCCTGATCGTAAGGATCCAGAATCTCACCATCATCAGACGTCCCCTCGTCATCCTCATAAGGAGTCGACAGAGACGCCACCGGCCGTTTATGTGGCCGGATCACAGACTCCCCTTGCAACACATCCGACAAGTGCTGTACAGAACTCGTCAGGGAGTTAATCCACGCCGGCTCCTGAGAAACCGGGAGCGGGGAAATAGGGAGACTGTGGGGTACCACCAATTGTCGTGGGAAACCCTGCATGGGTGACGACACCACTGACTGCTGGGACAAACCCATCGGTGTAAACGCGGGTTGCGGAGCTAACTGGCCCACCAAGGTTGTAAGCGCCTGAGCGAAACAAGCCCAGGGCGGCTCCTATACCGGTGCTGTAACTGTAAGAGGCCGCGCCATGGACAAACACTGCCGGCAGAGGCCCTCCGCGCTACCCTCCCCCTCCGCTAACGGTACTTTACACGTAGTACACTGTAGCCGGAGAGGAAAATCACTTTCAGACATGATGGCACCAAGTATGTGACCCCTCTCACCAATTATATATCAAATAGGCGGGAGACCACCCTGCAGCACCGCACCGCAAGGGCTTAGCAGAAAGAACAGGGATAGTAATAAAGCTGACAGTTTAGAAGAAAAGTTACAGGCAGCAGCGCTAGCACAGTCACATACAATGCAAAGAAATATCAATTCCTGCACTAACAGCACTGATCAATCAACTACGCAGACACAGGGCCTGGTAGGACACAGCGCAGCATACACAGACCTGACCCAAATCGGAGGAGAGGTATGCGGGGGGACCCAGACCACGATGCTTCCGTCCAGGCTTCCAGCAGCGTTCACCATACGTTCAGAGGAAGATGGCCGCCGAGGAGCAGAGAGGAGGCCGGCCTGGGAGAGGAGCGTTGCCACAGGACCAGTCGGCAGCGTGCAGAGAGGGCTGTGTGCAGCGGGGGAGGCGCCGGCTGTGAGACAGGGAAGGCGCGCTCCCCTGGCATGCATTTAACCCCTGGGACGCCGCAGCGCTACCGCTCTGCTGTGGTCCGCTGTCCCAGGGGGTAGTGGAAGCGCAGGTTGGTCGCCTGGCTCCATGCTGCAGCCAGTCCCCAGGGAGCCCCCTGTCTGGGGACTCAGGACCATGTGATCAGCGGGGACCCACCGCGGGACCCCACTGCTTACCTTTGTCCCCCTTGAATCCGGCCATGGTCCGGAACATCTGGGGTCACCGCTAGCTGTGACCCCAGATGCTCACCAGCATCCCCGGATCGGTACCGGCGTTCTGGTACCGGCGGGGGTGTAGGGAAGACAGCATGGACGTCAGGACTGACTGTCCATGCTGTACATCCAGATGTGCAGCCACAGCTGCATAGAAGAAAGCTTCAGGGGCTCTTCTAGCCCCCACTCCGACAGGTGCACCCGACTCCAGCCGGGCACCAAACTAAACTGAGGTGCCTTGGCTCGGGGGCGGGGTATAGGAGGGGGACCTAGTGCATCCTGGGAGGCTGAAAGCTTAACTCTTTGGTGCCCGATGACTGACGTCACACCTATACCCCCAAGGTATCCTGTGGATACCCTATGGACCCTGAAGTAGAAATACGATAAACCACAAAAGTACGCTTATGTTTTTTTCCTAACATCTAAATGATTCTCCATCGCCACACAACAGTATGGCGATGGTGAAATCGTTAGTTGTTTGCAGATATGGTAGAGAAAGGAGATTTTCTCTACACTAGCTACTTTCATACATACCGATCTTCAATGTAGGTGTTAAATAGCGCTGGTTATAACACATTTCACACTTACCACCTCTCCATACATCTCCCCCTTAATGGGCAAAGTACATAAACATAACTAATACACTGCACAACCCAACACAGTTACAACATTTTCAGTATATTCTGCTACAATTCAGCTCTCAGCTCAACAGAAAGTGGACAGACATGGGCCACTCCTAAAGCTCTGAGGGTCGAGGTTATTGCTCAAATTCACTACACACGAGAGTCTGAGTTAAAGCATTTGGAAAGTCACAAAGAACTGAAACAGACAATTTTGAAACAAAAAGAAATTTTTTTTTTTTTTTTGCTCAAATGAGGAATTCCCTGTACTTACATTGTTCTTTTTTATACCAGAAATCTTTAAATTAGAGTGCCTATTTTCCAACATTCATTAGGTGATTGAGATTCCAATTGAGAAGTGGCAAGGCGGGCGCTTGCCTATAGTTCTGTATGAAATGTGGTTTAAAAGCATACAATATAACTTTGCCCTTTACTGTAATTAAACCTATTACTAAATATTACTAAATTAACAGTTGTCATTTAAAAGTATATATTGTGTCATTCACAAATGGAGATTTAAAAGTTTGCATACCCGGGCAGAATTTAGGGTGTTTCAAATTCTATGTTCTTTTGTGAATTGGTTGATGCAAACAATCTGCATATGAGCTACAACCTTAATCAGCTGTCAATGTGTAACTTCCATCAAACTCATTCCATTACAACTAGTTGTGCAAAACAAGATATCAGAAATGCAAATGTATGTTCCTCAGAAAAGCTTAACTATTTTAAACAAAAGTTCTGATAAAAATGTGTATGTTGTGCATTGTTGTAAATGCTACAAAAAATTGCTACAGTACATATAGAAAATGCTGTTTTTTTTATCAAAACAGAAAAGACACAATGCATGTGATATTGTACAGGCAGAATGAGCCAGGTGAACTTACTGTGTCTGACATGAGGGTAGAGATGGAACGCCCGATCTCATGGTAATCCATGTTAGACTGCATGGGACCAAGTAAAACAAACAGGAAACGAACTGGAACTGGCACTTCTAGCACAGACTCCAGCAGTACAGCCTCGCTAAGCCGCACAAACGCCATGGCTGGATTAGCCAGAAACTCCACGCAACCTGCGGTTTACACAGATGTAGTTATATTGTACGGCATCATCACCCACCTAGAGATACATTCACTGTCTACTGTGCTCTAAAATTCCTATCTCTGTCTGTTTATATTCACTAATAAGTTTATAGGAATTAACTATTGCAGAATATTTTAGGGTTATAATTTCCGAGGTCGACATAGTTAAATATTTACTCAATTTTATCATGGAATCTCCCCGCTGCGGTAATACTATTGTAGAAATATTAAAGCACAGTAGCATCAACACAGTCAAATGCATTCTGAAATCTGACAGGATAGACTGAATGCAAAAAATTAACTTTTTTAATTATTACAAACAAAAAAAACAAAACAAAACAACATTGTTTTAAATATATTTAGTGACTTAACACTAGACTAATCTACTTTCATAGACAGTAGGTGGCACTGTTGCTACCGATGTAAATGAACAGATTTATGGTGGATACACACTGAGAAGCGGAATGGTCAGCTATACATACTTACCAATCGGTTGCTCAATATGTCTAGGCTGACATCACAACTGTACGGCAAGTGTACGGATGGTCGGCGGGTTGCCTGTACACACATACAGATGTACCGAGATATCTTTCAGATATATCGTCATCGGCTGTGCTGCAGGGCTGACCTGATATGTTTGTGAATGGCATCCTTCACAGAAATATTGAGTGTACACACCTGCCGATGCACCAGCGATATATAGTTCGGTGATCGACAAGTGTGTATATCGACAAGTGCGTACCGAGTATTAGCCTGTTTACATGGGCGTATCTACCCATTGGCCAGGATGGCACTTGCCAGGGGCGCCGGCCAAAGCGGGGTCTCCGTCCAACAGTGCCACCATCAGCCAATGGGTGGACTACCCCAGGGGCTTGAACTAGCCCTGCTAGTTCCCCGCGCCCCACAAGTGTAGGGCAGACCACAGTGAGAGCGTTCTGCCCTACATAGTAACAAATAGACAGCCGCCAGCGGCGGCTGTGTGCTTGTTAAAGCAGCCAGCCAATGAGAGTCAGACAGACTGCCATTGGCTGCTGCGTCCACGGAGGGAGCCGGCTGGAGCTCACTCATGAGCTCCGTCTTTCAGCTCCCCCCGCAGCGAGTGATGGGAGACGTCATGACGTCTCTCCCATCCCATAGTGCAGAGTAAGAGCGGGCCCGGAGAAGTGGACAGTGGCGATCGTCGGCAGAAGCGGTGATCAGGTAAGTTGCTTTTTTATTTCTGTGTGTATGTGTGGGTTTTTTTCTGGCACAGTACAGGGGGGGGGCTATGAGTGTGGCCACTAGGGGGCACTGAATAGGGAGTGGCCGCTACTGGGGGCACTTTATGGGGGGGTGGCCGCTACTGGGGGCACTGTATAGGGGGGCCGTTACTGGGGGCACGTTATGCAGGGATGGGCGCTGCTGGAGACACTGTATAGAGGGGGCCATTACTGGGGGCACGTTATGGGGGGGATGGCCGCTACTGGGGGCACTGTATAGGGTGGGCCGCTACTGGGGGCATGCTATGGGGGGGATGGCAGCTACTGGGAGCACTGCATAGGTGGAACTACTACTGGGGGCAATGCATAAGGGGGAGTACTACTGGGGGTAATGCATAAGGGGGAGTACTACTGGGGGCACTGCATAGGGGGGACTACTATTGGGGACAATGCATAAGGAGAACTACTACTGGGAGCACTGCATAGGGGGGACTACTACTAGGAGCACTGCATAGAGGGGATTACTGTGGGGACTAGTACTGGGGGCACTCCCTTAAAATATCGGGGGGGGGGGTGCGTCAGTCCATTACCTTGCCAGGAGTGCTCGGATCCCTAGATACACCCCTGCCTGTTTATAGAGATTAACACAAATAGGAGACACATAGGGCCTGATTCCGAGTCAGTGGCAGCTTCATAAAGGGCCGCAAATACTTTTAGAAAACAATACTGTACATGCACAGAAGCAAATGTACACATTTTTGTGCATCTCTGGCCTAGTCGGATGGATCTTAGCTGGATCTCTCTTTTCGTGAAATGACCATTTCAGGGCAACAATTTTGTGCAAACATTTGGAAAAATCCTTATATTTGCAGGGAGAATAAAACAATTTGCTACCCTAAAAATGACACAGTCTTTACCATAAAGGGGGCATAATTGTTTTGTGGCTTTACTCATAGGAGAGGAAAATGAAAAGTCATTGGAGAACCACATGTAAAATGTGCATAAGAGCTTCTCTTTGGCTTCCATCTCAAATTCCAATTTAAGATATCCATAACCTATTTCATAATTATAATCTAATTAATATAAATGTAGCTCTAATAGTCTTGTGGGGAATTATATGGTTACTAACCCACAAGGACAACAGTGGCCTCTGCATTCTCTGGGATCTTCTCCATAAGTTTCCAGTGTTTTAAACGATGACCATCTGGACCATTCTGTGTTTTCTGGATCAGAGATTCAGAGCATTAGTGTTGACAACAACATAAGTATCTGTATGACAGTTTCCATGGTGAGTTATTCCTTCTCTGGCTTCTATGAAACACTTTAAGTATATTAGATTGAGTATAATGACACAAGTATTTTATGTTAGAGTACCTATTAACAAACAGCCAAGTTATGTAGGGAATAATGCACTTCTACTTTAAAGGATGTTAAAAGTTGTGATGAGTCCTGATGAGTCCTGTGACCATATAAGATATACTGGGTGCTTTTATACAGGTCACATAATCTCAAGATAACTTCTATACATTTCTCATTCTCATAAGGCCCCCATACACCTACACGATTTTGGGCCGATTGTACGATTTTCGACGAGTGATAAGACGGATCTTGTGAAAACCGTGTCTTTTTTTAGTAAGATCAGATCCGATGCGCGCTCCCGCAGCTCCTAGAATCGAATCTTATGATCAGATGTGCAGCACATATGGTCCATCTTATCATATGCAGATCGTGCCGTTTTATTTTGTTCAGCCGATCCATCATGTGGCATTTCAATGACTGTTTTTTTATGAGCCTGTGAGACACAGGATCGATCTTAGGACAGATCCTATGCTAAAGAAAAACAACAAACATGCTGCCGGGACTGCCAGGGAGCTCCGGGGAGCCGTAGGGAAATCGTATATGAATTGGATATTATGCTGGTCGTCTAGGTGTATGGGCCCTATTATTGTACACACGTCCCTTTGCAAGACATAATATTAGTCCCCAAGCTTTCACATCTCACCTGCTTACTGTCTGGGTCATTATGAGCGTTATTGGTGTTGCCGGTTTCTTTGGATGGGCTATTGGGGGTGACATGGTTGCCGACACCAGCAGTGGTACTGTTACGAGGATGGTGGGAATCTCTTCCGTCGTTGGGGTGGCTAACAAAGAGAAATGCACTGATGATAATATACCATAGTCTGACATGTTCAAAATGATTCGGCCAACTTATTTCTTTCAGAAGCAGATAGGCAACTGGATTACTCAGGAAAGCGTATCTCATGTCTTATCTCAGGTATCCCACACATACAGTAGAAGCCATCTTCACAGTTCTCTGACAGGTTACCTGTGCTTCAACATAAGTGACCGCAGAACATTGGCACGATCGATGGCTCTGATCTGCTCAGAAACGGCCATTATCTCTACAATCATATGGGCGATTTCTGGCATGGTGGTTTGATCCAAGTCCAGTAGGACAGCTCCTATAAGGAGAAAACAATTGTAAAAGAGACAAAGCAGTATGGTCTCTGTTCCCTACATTTCATATCACCTCAGTTCAACATTTGGGGAAGCTGACTAAACAACTTATCATGTGGTCTTAATAAACTTAATATGACATTATTAAAAAATAGATGTGTGAGGTATTAACTCCATACTTTGGAGGCTTAAGGGGAGATGTATGAAGCTCTGGAAAGTGATAATTTGGAGAGTGATAAACTACCAACCAATCAGCTCCTAACTGTCATGTTACAGGCTGTATTTGAAAAATGAGTTTGGAGCTGATTGGTTGGTAGTTTATCACTCTCCAAATTATCACTTTCCAGAGCTTTGTACATCTGCTCCATATTCTTCAAAAAAAGTAATTAAAAAATTAGATTTAATGCAAGAATGTAAATGTAAGGGCTTCCTTAGAAAATACTTTGCAGCCATACAGTACTGAGACCATCCTACAAAAACAATGCCATCAAGTATAATTCATACTTTTCTTGGACACTGAAGACATTTGCCTTGATATGCAGTGAAATGCACAGCACTAGTTTAATAAAACATTGCAGTCTCTGGGCCTGATTCAGACCCACTCGCGAGCGGCTGTACGCTCGCAAGTGGGTCGATGGTCTGCACTGAGCATGCGCACGACGGAGGGAGCTCCGTCGTGCGCATGCGCCAGACACGACGAGCGAAGGACTTTCCTTCGCTCGTTGTGTCCGATCAAAGGGGGCGTGCTGTCAATGTTGATTGACAGCACGCCCCCTTTGGTGGGCGTGCCGGGGGCGTGCCTCCCTGACGGGGGCGTTCCCACGGGAACGCCTCCCGTCAGAAGCCGGCCCACTGACATCACTAGTGATGTCAGTGGGAGTGATTTTGGCTCTGATAGAGCCAAAATCACTCCGGAGCTTGCGGTTGAAAACCTCAACCGCAGGCTCCGGCTCGCAATTTCGATGGTCGCGATGGTCACGACCATCGCGGCCATCAAAATGCACGCTCGTATAGCCTGTGGGTGGTGACCCACAGCTATACGAGCGTCCAGGAGGACGCTCCATGAAAAAGGAGCCCGGCCCTCATGCAGAGCGTGCGCTCTGCTCAGAGCGTACGGCTCTGAATGAGGGCCTCTATCCATAGCAGCCAATGGCAGTGAAGAATCTTTTACAACTTTACTGAAACTGAAGGAATTTTTTAATTAAATTTGTATTTTAACAATCCAATCCTTTCAAGATAATAGTATAGATATTGTGTGAGAAGAGAAATTCTATGTCAAGCTTATTTAATTATTAGTCTTTAGTAGAAGGTACTAGGTATACATTTTTATGTATCAATTCCACATCAGATTAAACAGTAAATGGTTAACTTCCAGCACTGTGTGCTCCTGTAACACCCACCATGGGCAATGGTTTTCCTGAGTTCCAGCAGGCTCCGGAATGACAGTGAAGCCACATGTGGTTTGCCCCACCGAGCGGTGTCCTGCTCTACATCTTCCTCAAACTTTATCCACCGAGCTGTCTCCTTCCAGTGCATTTCATGCACCCCCTCAGACACCAGCTCATTCAGCTCCACAAACACCTGGAAATACAAAACTCAAGTTACATGAAATAAAAAAAATGCCCCCCTCTAGACAACTCATCTTTGATATAATTGGCTCTGCAACCTGAATGAGACATATTATCCTGAATATGTCACCGGCTTGTTGATATTTACTTTCCAATAGGTATCAATGAGTTATGTCACTATTTACATTTATTAAGCATACAAGTTGCTTCCTCAACTGTTGTCTTTAGGGGACAGGACAACCATAATCAATCATTGGACCTCACAATTGAAGAAAACTTGGTACCCAATGGAGAAATCACAATCAACCAGCTACAGAAGTACATTTATCCAAATTTTTAAGGAAAGGAAGCCAAACGAGAAAAACCTTGCTTGGAAAACTCACTCCATGTCAAGTAAAATTTCTAAACCCATATTAGAGATGGGACGAAGAATCCATCCATGATATCAGCACAGTCTCAATAACTGGGTCAGCAAGACTTTTATGCTTAAGAATTATGGTAACCAAGAACCACCTATGGCGTCAGTTGCATCAAGGAATCAATGGAGACAGGTGCAGCAGCTAGATAAACCAGATTAACAGCCTAATATCTGCCAGGGCATGAATGGGAAACAACACTCTTGACTGTAAATGAGGTATGCACAGTCACGGTCCCATAATTATAATGGTGGAAGCACACTATACAGATGTTGAAGGCTCAGTAATCCTTCTCCTAGTTGTCTCCACTCTTGAACTGGCTTAGTGGCTACATGAGCCCCACTTATAGTTAAAGTAAGCTATCATTGTGGCATTGTCTGTCTGGCTCCTGATTACTCAGCACATCTAGATGCTGAGGACCTGTTAGGTGGCCCTAAGCTCCTAAACTACATTAATTGATAGGGTGATGCCCGAGGAGACCATGAACCATGGGTGTGGTGATGAAAACGAAATGCTCCCCATCTCAGGAAACAGGCATCTGTCGAGCTTACCTGTCATAGTGGAATTGAGTATGCTCCCCCTACTGTCGTGGCACTATTCAACAACTAAATCGGCTTCATCATTTCTCCTATAAAATTAATTTGTTAAGGGCCTTCAAATCTAACATAAGTTAGAAGAAACCATATTACTTGGACACCAGGAAAAGATTAAAGAAAAACTTCTAACCCCTCTGATAATCTAGGACAGGGCTGAGGCAGGGGGAATAGCTAGGTGAAAGGTAACCATTAATGGGAATTAACCCAGGATCCTGTGACTTGAAATCATAGATGGGCATCTTGGGATTTAGTTTTAACACCAATGGATTTGTTTCCATAGACTTCCAGGTCTGCACATGATCCATGGAGGGACCACTTGTTTGTCCCCTTCCTACTAGCAACACCCTAAAATGTATGTGCTGACATGGTCAAAGCAAAACATTCTGCTCGCTGCAGGATGACAGAGACTTTTTCTCATGGCCTGGGGATATGTGTACCCCCCTGATGCAGCTAAGCCATCGCTGTGGCATTGTCATCTGGACCCTGACTACTTAGTCTTTATGGAGTGATGTCCAAGTGCTCAGGGTTAGACAAATCTCTCTCAGAGACCTCAGCTCTAGAACATTTAAGAGACCATTTGTCCTGTGTGCTAACGAAGAATACATGTTCCCAATCCCTAGAGACCGATGTATGAAAACTACCTGCCACTGTGAAGTTGAGAAAGCTTACAAATGACGCAGCACAAACAAGAGGAAATGTGGTTCCCCTAGATAGACACAACACTGGAAAGTCCACAGAAGGAGAGGACTCACACAATCCATCTAACTAGTGTAGGTTAGATGGACAAACCATTTCTGTGAGTAGCTACAGTCCTAATTGGCCAGATATTCCTAAGTCCCCTGTGAGGGGTGTATTTCCGGGTGTTGTCCCAACAGGGACCTCTTATTATTGTTCTCTGCTTATAGATGTGTAATTGTAACATTAGCTACATGTCCTATATGCTTTATTTTAGTAATAAATGTTAGTGATACTACAGTATTTCTCTGTAACCCGCTATAGTGAACTAAATAATTTATAATGATATTGATTTCTACTTAAAAAAATAGCACATTACTTGTCATATCAGGCAGCAAAGTGGTATGTTCCTTCCTAAAGGTGAAGAAGACAGGTGATGGAATCTAATAGACTCACCTCATGGGGTCCCTTCCGATCAGTTTTTTTCTTAGTACAGTTCATTTGTGGGGGCACAACAGTGGCTTCTTTTCTGTTTCCACGGTTCTTTGTTACCAGCTGCCTATGCAAAGCTGGAGGGTCTTCCAAATTCAAAACTATAGCAAACAGACAACCAAGTGTTAGCTAAAGCCAGCTAGCCGTCACTGCAGAATATTCATATTTTGTACTCTAAAGCTGGCCACACATCTAAAGATTATCTGTCCAACTAGCCAATTAGTTGATTGGTTGGAATGAAAATCTGGTAACATATGGGAGTAAATGATGATCAGCAATTTGCTCCTAAATGCCAGAAAACAGATGAAAGTGGTTGTCCAGACAAGTTTGTTAAATGTTTGATCTAAACAATTTGTTCAAACAACAGTTTTTGTCCATTTTCCAGCGTTTGGGATCAA
Source organism: Taudactylus pleione (assembly GCA_031769625.1). NCBI lineage: Eukaryota > Metazoa > Chordata > Amphibia > Anura > Myobatrachidae > Taudactylus > Taudactylus pleione. The sequence goes on from JAUIMM010000121.1 coordinate 5,259,947, forward strand.
ATTGCTGATTGTCATTTGCTCCCATACCTTACCAGATTTTCATTCCAACCAATCAACTAGTTGGCTGTTTGGACAGATAATCTTTAGATGTGTGGCCAGCTTAAGCTTGATGCAAGAGTAGAATACCCCATCCAGAAATACATTACAGTGCTATAGTAGGAAAGCATACGTCATAATCATTTCCATTACACAATAACAAAACAAAACAAAAAATCATCAAGTTGAATAAAATGTATCTTAAACAAAACATGTACACACACAGTAAGGCTTTCTCTAGTCATTAGTGGTATACAGTTATCATCTTCTAAGATACTGTAATTCACCGTACTTCTTTAAAATGACTCAGATTTACCAATCTGTTACATTTTTGCATAGCAAAAGAACAGAGGATCACATTTGAGTGGTGTTTTATTCAAATGTTTTACTTGCTAAAGCGCAATTGTCAATTATACACAATAGAGGCAGCCATTTTGTAGACTGAACAGTTACGTTTAACTCTGCAGCAGCTGATTTATGAGCAGTTTTGTGATGCACATCATTAAGGCACAGCGGATGCATCTATTTTGTTGGCTAAACCAATATTCAGCCTATAAATTGTCTACATCCACCAGTCCTCAATAGTTTCACTGATAATAGTGATTACATTGAAACATTTCCACACATAGACTGTTTCTACTTTATATAGTGAACAACTTTTAGTAAAAATTGTATCAAGTATTTTAACTTGTGCAACAAACCTTCTCTCAACCTAAAAATCAAAATGGCTGAAGTGTATGGGAATAGTTCCAACCTGCCAGCAACTGCAGTCTACTGTTACTTTGGGACCTATAACCTGGAATTTACAAACAACTCCAGACTGTAAACCTTACAGCATCAAAAGGAATGCAGCATTATCAGAATCTGGATTATCCCTAACGGAAGGGGTAATGATAATGGGTTTAAGTGGCTTTGCTACTAGGAGGTTTGGGTGGGTATCAACACAAAATAAAGTATTTTTTAATGCTAAATAAGTATTTAATAAATTATGACTACTGAGAGTAGAGTTCCATTAAATCTATAGATATTTCATTTGACCTACAGTAGGCAAAACAAGGATTTCAATGAAATTTTTGAAATAATTAAGATTGTGAGGTCTGTTTACTTAATAGGGAAGTTTAAGGAAAGCTTTTTGGAGCTTGGACACAGTAGCCAACCCCATTTGAAGATGGCATTAACTGCTCTGATTCTATTGAAATAGCTTTGCTATAGGTTAGCTGTATTCCTCCTCGGCAGCCTCCATGCTTGTCCCCTATCTTGTATCATGATTATATTCTGTGACTGCGCAGACTCAGATCCAGTAAAAGGTTGCGAACGCTATCACTTTACTGCACTTTACACTGGAACAGTCTCTTATAGGAGCTTTTGTTACATACAGATGAAAACTGATTTCTTCATATTGCTGCAATATGCGACAATAAGAGATTACAGTTTTCGGGGCCCATGTGCCACAAATGATAAATAGGGTCCCATGTGTTGAACTGAATACAATATGAAACAATTATAATAAGTTTAAATTGGGCATAATCGCCCCAATAACATGTTATTTATATTAGCATGAAGAAAATATCACATAACCTACAAGTGAAATTAAGCAGATATGTATTACTTACAAACGTTTCCTCCTTCTGGATGGGTGAGGTGGGTTTTTATGGACTCCCACAAATCATAATCCTCAAAATTCAGGACAAACTCTTCAAAGTCCTCATGTCCCACCGAGTCTCTCATGTTGCGAGAAGAACTCTCTTTTCTAACCAGTTTGTTGGTTGCTTCTTCCTTTCCTTCACTCTCGTCCCCTTCTTGTATGGTTCTCATCCTACTGCTCCTAGGTCTGTGTCCTGAGCTTGAACAAGACTAAACTTTTGTGTATTACTCTTGGTGTTGGACAAACTCTGTCTCTTTGCACTATATTAAATAGGTTCAAGTCTGGAAAAGGGTCAGCTGCTCGATTTAAATGTATGAATACCGGGGCAGAAGTCTGACTGCTCCCAGAACGTCCACATATCACAGGTGGCCCTTTTTTACCTAACTTGTAGCCAGATGATTGTGCAAAACATATTGCTCACAATCAGAAGACCATCAAACCCACACCTTACTTTAACTGTAGTTACCCAATTCCCTCTCTATTTCTCCCTAGTGGACCTGGAATGATTGCTTGGAGATAAACTAACAAAGGCTAATAGTTTTCAAACTTAGTCTACCCTTGGTCTACCTGTTACCAATGACTTCTACCATTTAGGGTTTTCCATGATTACAGCCTGTGCCATTGTTCTGATGCTGTCTCCAGCCTCTCTATCTGGTATCTGTATCTTCTCTGTGTGTCCCTACCCGTCTGTCCTATTGAGTTATCCATGTCCCCAGGACATGTCCATGGATTTCCATGACGTTTCTCAACCATCTCATTGTCCAATGGTGACAGCCAGTGGCACAGGTTCTGTTTTTAGAATGTAAAGTAACACGTGAGATGGTTCCCTCTCTGCATTGCATCAACAAGACATAGGACATAAGCTTGAGGTCACTACAACTCAGGGATTCCAACCAAGATAACATTTCTTACCATTTCTAAACTAACTACTGATTTATTTATCAAGGGAAAAAGACAGATAACCCATTTATCTTATGCAGCATACACAATATATGTTTACCATTGAACAGGCAAAACAGTGACAGAACTGCAGTAAATCAATATCTTTGCTTGGTGTAATTATTGATCCAGCAGTGATTGATCGCTCTACTGAGCCCCAAGCAGTTGGTGCACTTCATTCAATGTCAGAGCACAATAATGATGAATGAATGGGGGGGATTAGTCTGCACTCCTAACTAGTTAATTTACGTGTAGAGAGTGGTGACCCTTCCTAAAGTTTGTTTCCAGATTTGTATGGATGTTTCTAAAGAAAAACAAAAAACTACTGAACAGAGTCACATACACACTATAAATAATGTACGGATGTGTGCAAAGCCTTACTTACAAATAATGAGAATATACAACCGGACAGTGTCATTTACAATTAACTCTGTAAAAACAAGCTTTTGTAGGAAATATTTGGAGAACATATGGAAATTTCACATACATGATAAATAGTGTCCCATGTGTTGAACTGAATACAATATGAAACAATTAAAATAAGTTTAAATTGGGCATAATCACCCCCCAAAATTTTTTATTTATATTAGCATGAAGAAAATATCACATAACCTACAAGTCAAATTAAGCGGACATGTATTACTACTGAACAGATTCACATACACACTATAAATAATGTACAGATGTGTGCAAAGCCTTACTTACAAAAAATGAGAATATACGACCGGACAGTGTCATTTACAACTAACTCTGTAAAAACAAGCTTTTGTAGGAAATATTTGGAGAACATATGGAAATTTCACATACATGAAGGCTTTTCTGATTTTGCAAGGTGTAGAAAGGCTTAGACCAGAAATTTACAAATGGCGGAATACAGTCATTTTCATGAAATGTTAATTGTCTTATCCCATAATGATGTATGTATGGCACTATCAGAAAATAAATGCGCATGTAAACTAATAGAATTTTATTAAAATATGTGACCCTTTAAAAGTTTAAATGAATGATCTGGGACATTCTGCCAGTGGCTTTGTGTGTAAATGAGAAGGAGGAGACATATTTAACTGGTATTCTAGTACTGTAGTCATTTTAGTTTAGGGAATGATAAGGTAATTGCAAAAGTTCACATTTCTTGTTTTGCTGACGAACTGTAAATTATATTTACTATGGTGTTAAACAAGTTGGAAGCAAATCATCTGTAGATGTTCCCTCTATGCATGCACAGAACTAAGGGCCTGATTCAGAGCCGGACGCTCTGAACGAGCGCCAGCTCTGAATCAGGGCGTTTTTTTTTTTTTCGGTGCGTTCTCCAGGACGCTCGCATAGCTGTGGGTTACCACCCACAGCTTATGCGAGCGTCCATGATGATGGTCGCGATGGTCTTGACCATCGGGCTTGCGACGAGACTGCGGTAGGGTCTCGGTGACCGCAAGCCCCGGAGTGATTTTGGCTCTATCAGAGCCAAAATCACTCCCACTGACATCACTAGTGATGTCAGTGGGGCTGGACCCAGACGGTAAGCGTTCCCATGGGAACGCCTCCGTCTGGCAGCCACGCACACCAAAGGGGGCGTGCTGTCACTGACCATCGACAGCACGCCCCCTTTGGTGCGAGACCCGTAGTGACAGCTTGGCTGTCACTATCTGGGTCTCGCGCATGCGCACGACGGAGCTCCCTCCGTCGTGCAAATGCGCACTAGGGCACCATCGACCCGCTTGCGAGCGCTCAGCGCTCGCGAGTGGGTCTGAATCAGGCCTTAAGTGTAGATTTGCAGTGCATCCGCTTGGTTTGATAGTTGGTCTTCATAAGTTCACACTTGCACCAGTCCATATGTACCTGGTCCAAAAAATCCATATGGAAACAAGTGTATTTATACTTCTGGCCAACTCTGCATAGCTCGAACTTGCATGAACACCGCCATATTTGCTTTTATTATCTCTGCTGTTCTAGATTTCTAGGTTAAAACAAGCTGAGAAGTGACGGCTTGCTTGGTAAATTTATATTCAAGTCTGACAATCCATCTTCACCTGTGATCAGTCCTGCTCCATATAAAACCTGGGTGTGCTCATAAATAAAGCTAGGCACACACATCAAAAAAAGGGGCAATTTTTTGGCAAATGGAAAGCCCCAATATCTGTGCTACAGATTATGCAATGTTTTTTTTCATTAGAAGTTACTGATTTTCGCCACATTACACACTGATTTTGCATATGTCCACCTACAAGGATAATGACCAGGGGCGGATTAGGATAGAAAACCAGCCCTGGAAATTTCTGAAGAAGTCTCAAATGAGGGGCGGTGTCTGTGGAAAGGATGGGTCTGATGCCATTTATTGGGCATCCAGATTGTCTGTTTGTATATAAGGGGCATATGGAAGAGTGTGATAGCATATAAGGGCACATGAAGAGGTCTTATTGCACATAAGAGGCATCTGGCTGGATCTGACAAAAGAACAGTGATTCGAAATGCTGCAGCAAAAATGGTGTGTTAGGAGGTTAATAAATTATTATTCATCTACATAATAAGTGAGAAACTGTTTATGTGTGTCTGTTTGTCCTTTATACACGGACAGAGTTTTGTACCTAGCTCCACCAAATTTAGGTATGGTGGTGTAGTTTGACTAGGATTAGGTTTTTGTATATGTTTGAAGTTCGTCAGAGCCATGGAGGTCTACATGGTACCTAACAAGTAGGCCGTAGAGTCTCTGTTTTGATTATTTTTGTTTAAGCAAGTTCGCTCAGGATGTCTTTCAGTGTCTAAAACTGCACTGATCTGAAGACACAGGCTGGTATGTACCAGTGGGGGGGGGGGCAGGCAGAGCTCCATAGGAAGAGCAGCAGGTCGGAGGATCAACTGTCACACTGCACCTGCACTGACAGTTACTAATCTCCTCCAAGCACATTTTCATGTGCCATGATCTGTGCATTAAATTTCTAAATTACCAGGAACCACCAGGGATGCCTCTGCACAAATAGTTTTGGAAGGTCAGTGCTCCAATCATGCTGCTTGAGACTGGGATGCTCCAAAGGTTTGCAATGGTACAAGACTTTGCATAAAAACTCTCAAAGCCCACGTCATTGAAGCCACTATCATAACAGGATGTGGTACAGGAGAGGATGTGTTCATAAAAACAGACATGCCATTTGCAATTTCCAATCCGACTCTCTTTTGCAATGACCATCAATAAGGCCCAAGGTCAATCTTTGAAGGTAGCAGGTATTGGCCTGCAAACTCCTTGCTGTTCCCATGGGCAGTTGTATGCGGCATGCTCAAGAGTGGGGGCTTCCAACAGTCTTTTTATTCTGGATCCTAATGGAAAACAAACAACATTGTTTATACCACAGTGTTGAGGTATCTAACTACTCTATATAAATGGATACATAGGTTCTTTTCAGGGCTAAAACCATGTTAGCAAACAATGGGGTCCTATTCAGGATCAATGAAAAGGAGTTAGAGGCAAGGAAAATGTAAAAAATGAAGGCTGTAGATGTACTTCAAGGTCCATTCTTCAACCTAGGCAATGCCGGGTATTCCAGCTAGTCACTAATAAAGCCAGAGATAGAGTATGGACTATGCCTACTCCAATGTGTGTAAAATGCACTGTTTTGTAGTCAACATTGTAATTATCCCACCCCTATTGTAACTACTCAAAATTACTCTGTCACTCAATGTTACTCTGCCCCCCTCGCCTCCCATATAATTTTAATTCCTAACAAAGTTCACTTCACTATTATATTGCCTCCTGCTACAAGTAACTTTCATAATGCTGATGTGAGAGGTTTAGGGGTAAATTTACTAAGAATCGTGTCTGGGAGAGTTTGCTTTTTTTTCAACTCGATTAGCTTCACCCAAACTCGGGTGATTTGAGGCCTCTGAGACTCTGATATTTACCAAGAAGTGAGTTTAGCTGAGAGTGAGATGGCCGATGGTGAAACAGAACGAGATTTCTCTCCAGAGTAGCAGATTTTGCAGGAGATTTCTCCCCCGAGTAGCAGGTTTTGCAGGAGATGGCTCACCCGAGATTGCAGTGTCTCTTCTCTGCAAAAGTCTCCCGAGCAAGCAGCCTGGACATATCAGTGAGATATGTGTAAGCTGCTTGTGTTCTAGCCTGTAAAAAAACAGGTTAAAAGTAAAAAAAAATTACATAGGCCCCCCAAAAGACTAATCAGCCCCAGACTTGCCAGCCAGTCCTGGTTCTTAAAATTACGGGGAACAAAATGAGTAGGGTTCCACCGTAATTTAAGAACCAGCACCAGGGCTGGTTTTAAATATAGGGTTTAAAAATTTGGCGTGAGGTACCCCCTATATTTAAAACCAGCTCTGGGCCCTTTCTAGCGGGGGGCTGATGCCACAGCCAGGGGAGCCCTTTCACCGGGCTCCCCAGCCACAGCATCATTCCTGACCGCTAGTCAGACCAGACCAGGGATCCCTGGGGAGTTGGGCCCCCCCAATAAAGGGGTCCCCCTCTCCAAGGCACCCCTGGCCTAGGCTGATAGCCTGGGGCTGTCCCCGCCACCCCTGGGCGGTGGGTTGATAGTGTAGGTGTAGTGTGTAAAATATAGAATAGTTCACATTGTCTTTACAGTGGAACTACAGGTCCCAGCAAGCCTCCCCAGCATGCTGTTACTTGGAGAACCACAAGTACCAGCATGCGGGGCACTGGTACATGTAATTCACCTGCAAAGAAATGTGTAAAAAACACAACACACACCGCGAAAATAAAAATGTATTACATCCATACACACTCACACATACTTACCTGCTGCCAGATGTTCACATCCCCTTCTCAACGTAAAGTATCCATTGGAAGTACCTGAAAAAAAAATCCAATACTCACCTTTTCTCCCACGATGTTCTCCGCAGTAATCCAAATAGGGCCCCGGACACACTGTAACTACACACTCCAGCATGTTGTTAAAGTAACACTAATGACAACTCTGGGCTTCAGCTATTATCAGTGCCGGGCGGCCAGCCAATCAGCAGCGGCTTCCATTAGCGGCCGCTCATTGGCTGGGACCCACGTGGGCTTAGCCAATGAGCGGCTACTCCACGTGGGTCCCAGCCAAATGGCTCCTCACGAATGGCCAAATAGTCTCTGCAAAGCGCTGCGGAATATTTGTGCGCTATATAAATAAAATGGTAATAATAACACCCCGGCCACATCCTCTCCTCCATCATTTCCATCCCTCACAACCCCAGCAACATCCTCTCTTCCATCATCCTCCTTCCCTCACACCAGGGCCACATCCTCTTTTCCATCACCCTGCTGATTCACTCACACCAGTGGCACACCCCCCTTGATGGACCAATATTTTTTTTTTACTGACCACACGATGCAGAGCAAGGGGGTGACTCGTGACCCCATCTTTATTGTCAAACAGTGGAGTGTTCTGTGGAACTCTTTATTGTGGATAACCTCGCATTAGAGGGAGCAAGTGAGTTAGGTTTACCACAGACATACGGGGGCCATGTGATGCTTGTGCAGGTAACTCACTCTGACTATACAAAGCAGTGGTGGAACAAGAAGGACAGAATGGGCTGGAATGGTCCTGGGAGTGCACTCTCGGCACAGCCTGAGAGAGACATGTTGCTGGACCCCAGGATGGAAAAGGGGGAGGCAGTCAGGGCTGTGGGATCTGTCAATGCTGCCACTGCTTACCTGGCACAATCACTATCAAAGCCCAGGCACAGGCCACCTAGTAATCTGGATGATGTGAGTAGGGCTTGCGTGTAAAGAGATAAAGAGTAGTCCATTTGAAAACATATCTATCTATCTATCTCAGTAGGATGTCTAGGTTCCGTGGTGCACAACTTAATTATTGACAAGAAAGGTAAATAAAGTGGCACTCATTGGGCTTTAAATAATTCAAACATGCATAATCCTGACATTTCAGATCTTTAACCTCAAATTCAAAAGAACGGTTTACCTTATAGCAAACACTCAGGTGACACATTTTGCAGACCCCCCCCTCCCCCCCGGGTTTCGCACTGGAGTCTACGTCACGCCCGGTACCTGAACTGCAAGTGAGTTGAGATGTCCGCTGTGCATTGCCATGGTGACGTCTGTGTGATGTAGTAACAGGAGAACATAGGAAATATGGGCAGATTATCAATGCCCGTGACCGCAAGAACAACAATACATAAACATATGAATGTGGCGAAATAAAGATGAGCACATACATCATGCTAATGGAACTAAAATAAACTGACCATCAATACTAGATATGTACTGTATAGTGTGAATATCTCAATGTACAGCCAGGGCAAATGTATGCAGTTGGGAGAAAAATAAATACTGATGCCAAAAAATACTATCATGGGTGGTGTGTAATTAACCCGAGCCAATGGGAGGATAACAAATGTCAGAATGCAAAAATGTATTGGCAGGAAGACAAAAATAAAATGCAAGTCCCATCCTCTCCTCAATCATCCTCCTTGTCTCGCAGTGGCGGCATTGTCAGTATCAGAGAGCAGGTGTTATGCTGCCTCCATGAACGCCACTCTCAACTATCCCTGCAGCCTGTGCGGTCAGTGTGTTTAGTACATTGAGCCCACGCAGACTGCTTGTCACTGATTGGCTGCAGGCACAGTTTAGAGAGTAGTACAATGAGTGCGGCCATGGCGCTGTCACTATGTGACATTGAGACTACTAAATTGGCAGCCACTGTCAGTGACTGGCAATCATATTGGTTGCAGGTGGCCCTGTGAGAACGGGGAGACCAACACATCTCTCATTTAATCTGTTGAAAGAGGGGGTCCGGCATAGCAGGAAGTGATCTCCCAGTGGCCCAATCTGTCCCCTGATAATGACGTAGTAACAGGAAAACAAAGGAAATATGGGCAGATTATCAAGAATGCACACACAATGCTCGATATGGGCAGATTGAAGTCAAGATTTTCTGTCTTGGCTGACCGATTGGCTAATCGAAGGACTGCGTTCATAGACGTTTTTAACTGTTTAATAATGGGGAAACACTCATGCATACACATGATTATTGGCAAATCATCCCAAAAATTGTATAGAGTGTACCTAGCTTAAGTATCTTTGTACAGACCTGAACTCTGTCTAACTTCTTTGACTATGCTCTTCCTTTGTGATTTTGTACTTGTACTATCTGTAACATTACCAGCAGGGCTCACCAAGACATTAATAGCAATATACTGCAATTTACATTATTCATGATGCCCAATGGCATTTTCGTGTCGATTTTTTTTGGCTGTGCAAAGTGAATCGGTATGATATACCGGCGGCTGAAGCCCGATCGTTCAGGATTCTGACAGGTTCCCTAACTCCCCCCCCCTCCACCCCCAACCCTCCCAAGGTGGTGCCTAACCCTAACCTCCCCTGGTGGTGCCTAACCCTAATATTTCCCCGGTGGTGCCTAACTCTAACCCCCCCCCCTCCTCGTAGCCTAACCCTAACACTTCCCGGGGGAATGCCTGACCCTAATCTCCCGCCAGGGGTCCGTAAACCTAACCCCCCCCTTCCCCGGAAAAAATTGAATACTTACTGGATCCTGGATAGCGGCGTCGGCATTGAATACTTACCTTACCTGGATAGCGGCGTCAGCATTTTGCCAGGCAGCGGGATTCTGGTGTCGGTATATCGACGTCCGAGATCCCGTCCGTCGGCAATTTATCGTATACCACGCAAAAATTAGCTACACTGGAAATTAATCCATAAGCTTTATAGTTAGTACTTATTGGGAACAATTAATTTATCCACAGTTTACCTACAGTAAGTCACAAAGTGATGTTATCTTTGCTAATTTTTTCTCACACCTCGTAATAAGTGACTAACGTTTACCCTAAAAGAGGTCATGGAGGATAGCCAAGGTCAACCGGAATAAAAGCACCACGGAGGAGACGGAATCAGGTCACAACGAAGACGGGTTCAAAAACAAGCAGTAGTAGTCACTGGAATGCTGGAGTAGGGTTTGGGAGCCTATACTCTGGCAAAAGGAAAGTGTCCAAGATCCTCCTTATATACTGGAACTTCAATCCCATCGCCCACAATGACATCATCTTAGGGCGCGCCTGCCATTCAAATTTATTACTGAGCCCTATGGGATCCGCGGGCGGTTAGATGCACTGCCGCCGGAGGCAGAGAGGATGCCGGAGACTTCAGCAGCGGGCGCCAGGGACTCCCTAGATACCGACCAACGCCGCTGGACCCAGTAAGTGAACGCCGGGGTCTGGCGTGCTGTGACAGAAATGGATTGGCCCCAGTTAGTTGTGGTATTTCACTGGGACATCCAGGAAGAGATAGCAGAGAGACAGTTGGAGATAATGAGTCAGTAGAGAGGGGGAGAGGTCAGGTTAGGAAAGATAAATCTGAGTATCATCAGCATAGAGATAATAATGGAGGTCAAAAGAGCGGATGAGTTTACCTAGAGAGGACGTAGTATAGAGAGAGAATAGGAGAGGTCCAAGAACAGAACCTTGGGGAACACCTACTGTAAGAGGCTGAGGAGGGGAGGAGTCATTAGAGGAAACAAAAGGAACAGTCAGAGAGGTAGGAGGACAGCCTGGAGAGAGCAGTGTCACGCAGACCAAGGGAGTGAAGGATATGCAGCAGTAGAGGGTGGTCCACGGTGTCAAAAGATGCAGAGAGGTCAAGGAAAATGAGCAGGGAGTAGTGGCTCTTGAATTTGGCAGCAAGGAGGTCATTGCTGACTTTCGTGAGGGCAGTTTCAGTGGAGTGGAGAGGACAGAAGCCAGACTGAAAAGGGTCAAGGAGGGAGTGGGAGGAAAGAAATGTGGTGAGGTGGTTGTAAACAATACGCTCAAGGAGTTTGGAGGCAAAAAGGAGGAGAGAGATGGTTCGGTAGTTGGAGAGAATGTTAGGATCAAGGGTAGGTTTCTTAAGAATGGGGGAGACAAGGGCATGCTTGAATGCAGAAGGGACAGTGCCAGAAGAGAGGGAGAGCAGTGGGCAAGATGGGAGCAGGCAGAAGGAGAGAGGTAGCGGAGGAGGCAGGAGGGGATGGGGTCGAGGGGAGAGGTGGAAGGGGGGTGGACTGGATGAGGGCCTGTACTTCCTCTCCAGTTACAGGGGAGGAGGATGTCAGAGTCGTTAAAATGGATCGGGAGGGGTGATCCGGGAAAGGAGGAGATGGAGAGCTGGGGGACTGTTTGGATATGACGTCCTGATATATGAAATCAATTTTAGATGTAAAATAGGTAGCAAAGTCAATGGCAGAGAGCAAGGAGGGGAGAGAGGAGAGAGCTGCAGGAGAAGTGGTGTCAGATGGTAAAATCCAGGTTTCTGTAATGGCAAGGAGATTCAGGGAGATGAAAAGGTCATGGGTGGGGACCAGTTTGTTACAGACTGATCTGGCATTCCAGAGGGCACAGGATAGAGAAACAGAGTTCATAGGAGAAATGTGAATGAGATTATCAGGGTTACTATAGCGTGGAGATGAGATTACTTTGGGAGACCAAGATAAATAGAGTGTAGGGATCATGCGGGCTCCTGTGCTAGGAAGGGACCCTGTAGGAGGTGGGCAGGCAGGGAAATTAAGAAGACGTGGATGGAGGTGGGGTGAAGTGACAGGGAGAGAAGTGAGGGTGGAGAGATTGGCAGAGGGGTAGTAGGATCCTGGGGGGTATAAGAGGAAGAAAAAGGAGTAGTGGGAGAAGAGGGGTAGAAGGCAGACATTTCATACAAATGCATCCCATCTCTCTTGCCTATTGATCACTTCCTTCCACTCCTGCCTCCATGATCTCACCTCTGCTGCTCCCTACCACTGGAACTCTCTCCTTCTCCCCATCAGACTCTCCACTGCTCTACAAATCTTCAAACGGGCTCTCAAGACTCACTACTTCAAAGCTTTCCAGCTCTCATCCCAACCTGCTGCTTACATGCTTCTTCCTCACTGTCTACCCTATCAGTGTCACCCCTGTCTGTCTCCCCCCCTATAGAATGTAAGCTCTCACGAGCAAGGCCCTCTTCCCTTATGTGCTTTTCCTTCCCTCACTAATACGATCATCTACCCAAAACTCTCCACAAGGGCACTTAACACTTGGTAGCTGACGCTCTACTGCTTTTTTGAGTGTTATGATCGCTGCAGCAATGTTTATAAACCATGTTCTTATTCTGTATTGTCTTGTACTGTAAGTCCCTGTTTTACGAGTTTGCTCATTTGTTAATGTACTTTGTGAGGCGCTGTGGAACCCTTGTGGTGCCATATAAATAAAGGATAATAATAATAATAGGAGGAGATGGAGGAGACCAGGGAAAAAGGATAGAGGAGGAATCAAAAGATTAGGTAGAAACTGAGTGAAGGGAGGAGTTGAAGACAACATGGTCATGGTAAGGATGAGGTAAATAGGGGAAGGAAACTTTGAAAGTATGAATGAAGAAAAAAATGTAAGAGAACGTGCAGATTACCAGAAATGTTTAAAAAAAAAAAATGAAGTGTCAGCACAACAAAAATATATTATTGAGTATAGTTAAAGTGGAGATTAGATGGGAGCAGATATTGAATATTAGAGTAGACAGTGGTAGTACCTAGATGATGTTAGACTAGTCAAAAGAGCTAAGGTAAAAAGACATTATTAGAGAGGTAACCTGACATTAACAGTATTCATTAAGATTATCTGTTAAGCACAGAGGCAGCACAAATAATAGCAAGGAGACCATATATGTATGCTCTCCTTATACACTGCATAGTGTATTATTATACAGTATCAATAATTAACCCTATTGATGGTCTATAGTAGTGCACCCCTAACAGTGCATGTTTTCCAGATCTCATAGTTTATTGCTCAGGGATATTTATTACTGGCTGATATGTTAAAAGATCCACAGGTGGTGCTGATTATATCATTTGTGATTCTAAGAACATGCAGCACTAGTAAAATATTATTATATTACTATTTCTATTGTGGACATGGTGTGGGCTGGGAAAAGGGGTTTCCAGGCAACAGGAAGCCCCTCCCCCCTGCGTTTGCTGCTTTGTTACGGCCTGGACATTACATTTGATGGGTGCACTGTACAAGTGCAACAAAGTATTATTATTATTATAATCCTTTATTTATACGGGTCCGCAGCGTACAACAAACAGGGTACTTCATCTTTGTGGCCCCTGCTGGAGGCGCTGGTTTACGCTACTTACGTATCTTCACTAGTCAGTGAAGATACGTCAGTAGTGTAAAGATCAGCCAGTGTCCAATAACATTCCCTACCATCCAAGTGGGCATGGAGGGGGAATATATCCATGTGGCAAGCGAAGCGAGCCCGCAAGGGGGCGAATGGTATTTCCTCATGGTTACGCTACTTATGTATCTTCACTGACTAGTGAAGATAAGTAAGAAGCGTAACAAGCGCCTCTAGCAGGGGGCCGCAAAGATGAGGGAGTACCAAACACAGAAACAGTATAAACAAAACAAGGAGAAAGGAACTTACATTACAGATTACTGGGAAACTATGTTCAAAAGAGTAATGATATTAGGAAGATTACGGTTAAACAAATATTATGAATGTAAATGAAACCTCCAGCCCACACTTATCTAATAGACTATTACAATGAATACATACATATCTCCATATACAAAGTACCAATCAAGCTGTATCTGAGAGAATTAGGCCACTCTGTCTCCTCTCTGCTCTGCTCTCTATTGTGTCTGGGAGGAGGGTGTACTAGTGTTTGGCTTCACTCCCCTTCACTGCATCACAAACCCGGAAGCAGAGAGACTGTGTGACTGTGTGACTAGGTGCAAAGTCTGATGAATTTGGAACTGCGGTGTGCAGAGGAGCCGGGACTCGGAAAGGGGAAGGAACAGTAATTTGGAGAGAAGAAGCTACGGCAGGTGACCTGTGAGGGTACAAAACGTGTCTCCGGGCAAGGTAAGATGGGGGAGGGATATAATGTTTGTTTTCACTATGAGGTCAATGTGGCAGTCGAAAATGAAACTGTATGATGTGATGCATCACATAATTGTACATCTTTTGTTTGTAGCTGAATGGTTAACTGGATCCTGTTGATTTACAATATTAGTATTATACTAATATTATATTCCTGTTTATTGGAGTGGAAATAATGATCATGTTAATTTACATTACTGGGTTTAAAGGTACCATAGCAATAAATACTAATTGTTCTGCAGTTCCTGAGATATTGGTGTGGCTGGAGAAAAACACATCTTATTTGTTGCATAACCTGATGATAAATGGGAGTAATACATTACTGCTATCTCTAATTACTAGTAGTACTATTATTATGGGTAGCACTGGTAATATTAATATATATAGACCAGTGGTGTGTCACTATTATAGTACCGTTATGGTAGAAGTACAGTAGTCTGTTACTAGCACAGTATCACTGTTATTGGGTGCCTTGGTATGTTACTAGTAATATATCACTGTTTTGGAGAGCAGTAGTAGAGTAATTGCTCTATTGCTATTATGAGGAGCAGTATATCTCACTAGTACTGTATCATTGTAATGGAGAGCAGTATATCTCACTAGTACTGTATTATTTTAATAGGGAGCAGTAGAATGTCACTAATACTACATGGCTGTTATGGGGTGCAATAGTATGTCACTAGTACCGTATCACGGTTATAGGGAGCAGTGGAATGTCACTAGTACTGTATAACTGTTATGGAGAGCATAACTTATGGAATCGGTATGAAATAGCGGCTGACGGCAGTTCGATTCCCGGCAGCGTCAGTCCGACAGATGCAGAGATCCCGACAGCGTTGGAAATCCCGATTGTCCCTAGGTAAGTATAAACGAACCTAACCCCCCTAACCCTCCTTAGGGGTGCCTAACTCTAACCTCCCCTCCTGTGCATAACCCTAATCCCCCCTCTAAGTGCCTAAATCTAACCCCCCATTCCCCGCTGCCTGACCCTAACCTTCCCCGGGGGGGGGGGGGGGTGCCTAACCCTAACCTCCCCTTCCCCAAGCCTAACCCTCCCGGGGGGGTGCCTAACCCTAAGTCCCCCCCGGGTGCCCTAAACCTAACCCGCCCCCCCCGCGGCTGTCCGCTTGCGTCGCCCAACATCCCTTTGATCAGGATGCCGGGCGCCGGTCTCCCGGCGTCGGAAAAATGACAGGTGTCTAGATTTGGGTGCCTGTCATTTAATCCTCACCGGGATAAAGCAATCGGGAAGCCGGCTGTCGGGCTCACGTCAGCCGGTTTCCCGATTGAATACCTAATTTATGTAGCAGAAGTATGTCACTAGCACTACATTACTGTTATGGAGAGCAGTAGTATGTCACTAGCAGTGTTAGGTGACAGAGTGAAAAGTGATAAGGTGCCAGCCAATCAGCTCCTAACTGCCATTTCACAGGCTGTGTTTGAAAAATGACATCTGGGAGCTGATTGGCTGGCACCTTATCACTTTTCACTCTGTCTCCTAACACTGCTTAGTAAATAGACCTCTACGTCTCTTATGGGGAGCAGTAGGATGTCACTATTACTACATCACTGTTATGGGGAGCAGTAGGATGTCACTAGTAGGGTTGAGTATGACATGCCGGGAAGCAGTCTGACTAAATCCTGCCGCCGCAAGCCCGAACGCTGAAGATCCCGACTGGGGCTGGTAAGTACCCTAACCCTCCCCTCTCTCCCCCTAACTTAGTGGTGCCTAACACTAACCTCCCCCTGGGGATGCCTAAACCTAACTCCCCCACCATGCACCCTAAACCTAACCCTCCCGGGGTGGTGCCTAAACCTAACCCCCCCCCCTGCAACCTAAACCTAACCCTCCTGGGGTGGTGCCTAGACCTAAGTCCTGTGGGGGTCCCTAACCCCCCCCACGGCTAAGTGCTAACACTGCCTGGCTTATCTTCGTTCGGGAAGCCGTCTGTCTAGATTCCGGCGTTGGGATATAGACGGGTGTCGGGATTTCGACGCTTGTTTTTAGTCCCGTGTGGGTATTTAGACGCCGGGATTTAGTCAGACGGCTTCCCGGATGTCTGCATTTTGACTGTATCCCCACTAGTACTACATCACTGTTATGGGGAGCAGTAGGATGTCACTAGTACTACATCACTGTTATGGGGAGCAGTAGGATGTCATTAGTACTACATCACTGTTATGGGGAGCAGTAGGATGTCACTAGTACTACATCACTGTTATGGGGAGCAGTAGGATGTCACTAGTACTACATCACTGTTATGGGGAGCAGTAGGATGTCACTAGTACTACATCACTGTTATGGGGAGCAGTAGGATGTCACTAGTAGTACATCACTGTTATGGAGAGCAATAGGATTTCACTAGTACTTCATCTCTGTTATGGGGAGCAGTAGGATAGGATGTCACTAGTACTAGATCACTGTTACGGGGAGCAGTAGGATGTCACTAGTACTAGATCACTGTTACGGGGAGCAGTAGGATGTCACTAGTACTACATCACTGTTACGGGGAGCAGTAGGATGTCACTAGTACTACATCACTGTTATAGGGGCCAGTAGTATGTCACTAGTACTACATCACTGTTATGGGGAGCAGTAGGATAGGATGTCACTAGTACTACATCACTGTTACGGGGAGCAGTAGGATGTCACTAGCACTGCATCACTGTTATGGGGAGCAGTAGGATGTCACTATTACTACATCACTGTTATAGGGGCCAGTAGTATGTTACTAGTACTACATCACTGTTATGGGGAGCAGTAGGATGTCACTATTACTACATCACTGTTATGGGGAGCAATAGGATTTCACTAGTACTTCATCTCTGTTATGGGGAGCAGTAGGATAGGATGTCACTAGTACTACATCACTGTTACGGGGAGCAGTAGGATGTCACTAGTACTACATCACTGTTATAGGGGCCAGTAGTATGTTACTAGTACTACATCACTGTTATGGGGAGCAGTAGTATGTCACTAGTACTACATCACTGTTACGGGGAGCAGTAGGATGTCACTAGTACTACATAACTGTTATAGGGGCCAGTAGTATGTTACTAATACTACATCACTGTTATGGGGAGCAGTAGGATGTCACTAGCACTGCATCACTGTTATGGGGAGCAGTAGTATGTCACTAGTACTACATCACTGTTACAGGGAGCAGTAGGATATCACTAGTACTACATCACTGTTACGGGGAGCAGTAGGATGTCACTAGCACTGCATCACTGTTATGGAGAGCAGTAGGATGTCACTAGCACTGCATCACTGTTATGGGGAGCAGTAGGATAGGATGTCACTAGTACTACATCACTGTTACGGGGAGCAGTAGGATGTCACTAGCACTGCATCACTGTTATGGGGAGCAGTAGGATGTCACTAGTACTACATCACTGTTATGGGGAGCAGTAGTATGTTACTGCTGTGAGTTGTATTGGTCACACATACCTGAGGACATGAATACATAGTCCTTGGACACCTACATGTCCTCCTGACTACCAGCATGTTCGATGACTTCTCTTTGACAATGAGTGTTTCCACTCAGTGTCCAAGCCCTGGGTGCCAACATAATTTTCATAGTTTTGGTTCATAGAGCAGTTCTTAATGGTTCTATCCTAGTGCTTTTAGATGTGATGGTTATTTAACTGGTCCGAAGAACCAAAACGAACAGTTCTTTGTGCCTCACATTGAATCTAATATAAAATAAGTGTATCTTGTTACGGTTCTTCAAGATCTCGGTGATTAAAGCCTTATTGAAAGGGGAATAACAGGGATTTTTGATCAACAACATTACAATCCTTTCTCAGAGTTCATACCATCACCTTTTATTCCTCTTGTGTTCATTAGGCCAAGACAATCCTTTGTGCAATATAATCCTCTGTTTTAATATAAATTAGGAATGGGGGGGGGGGGGGGGGGCAGATGTTAGGGGATGTGGGTTATGTTCTCAGTCCATCTCCTGCTGGATTAGGATGACAATACAGTGTCTCTATACCATGACAGGGATTGTAAGGGATAGGATTGCCTGACAGCAGGTGAGAAAGTGAAAATAAACAGATCCAGCTTGGGGAAGAGATTAGACCGATACCAGTGATGGAGACTGAGCGAATAAAGGAGAAAATGACACAGATAATGTAAAATTCAGTTAATGGTACTGCATTTCATTTACCTATATATTACTACATATTAATTCCCATGTTTTTGGAATGGAAAGCTCAAGCACATATGGATGTGATATTTGGGTGTCGTCCATCTAATGATTTTAACATAAAGTTTTAAAACAAATCAGTTTTGGGTGGTTTTATGAAATATATATACATGTATGCTCCAAATGATTGTTCTGTGACCCTTATTTTGTTTTACTGGGTATAGGTAAATGAGGACCGAAGCTCCAGACTCGCTGGTCCAGACCCTTGCTCAGCTCTTGCGAGACTATGGTAAGTATCCATTCTCCATTGTGTGCATGGAGTCTAGTTCTATATTGGCACTTGATATGGATGCGTCTTTGTCCTTCACAGTTCAGTTCTCCATGCTACTGTTCACCTGTTTCCCTTAGTGAACAGTAGCGTGTACATCATGCCTTCTGAAAATTGGTCCACACTTCCCTAATATATGCCGTGGGTGGGAACCTGCCATTGATGGCACATTGAGCTGCATCCCACATGTGTTCTTATGGGTTAAAGTCTGGCAAAAGAGGGAGCCAACTCATGATACCAGACTTGGAGGAATGCTCCTCCAGTGATGTCACAGATGTATCAGGGGTCCTAATGCATGACAACTGAAAACACCCCACCATAACAGAGCCACCGTCGCCCTGAAATGTCCCTTGTTGGTATGCGGGGCCCATTGCCTAGGGAGGTTTTTTTCACATGTGTAATTGTCGATCTGCATGACACAGTTGGAACCTTGAGTTGTCGGACCAGGCTACTTTTTTCCAGTCATCTTGCATCCAGTGGCATTGTTCACAAGTGTCCGGGCTATCACGAACTGGAACAAGGAATTCCTCTGTGGAGGACAGGTAGCCGGGGGGTTAGGATGACTAGGAGACCGCAAGAGGAGTGACACTACTAGTGTCCTCAATAAAGGCAAACCCAGGTGTTGGCTAGACATAACCAGAAGCGTGGAATCTAACACACTCTGTGGTCTTCACCAGTGATCCCTCTTATTGGGATTTGCGTTTCGGCTCACTGAGTGAGCAGGTCGCGGCCCTCTGGTTAGACACCTTGGAGTGACGAGAAGAGTAGTGAATGACATTAATACAATGAATGGAATGATGCACTGGTATGCTCTATGAAAAGTTGCAGGATTCAGAGGCAGGATACACCAGGAAGTGACACAGGAGATACAGGCACAGACTAGTTAGGAGTGACGAGGAATAATGGAAGGTTAGGTACTGGATGCTTTGGGTAACTCGGAAGAACTGGATGCAGGGTAGTGTAAAGGAGGCTCAGTAAACCAGACACAGAGAGACACTGGGTGTACAGTGAACCCAGATGCAGGGTAGTGTAAAGACACTCTGTAGATCCAGTCGCGGAATGGAGATGACTGTGCAGGTAATTCAGTTGCAGGTTAGTGCATAGGCACTCTGTAGATGCAGTCACGGAATACAAGTAACTGTGCAGGGAACTCAGATGCCGGTTAGTGAACTTGATACACAGTAGCTCAGTGGTGTCAAACTCAGGCCCTTCAGCTTTTGTGGGACCACATATCCCAGCATGCCCTTATAGCAAAACTGTGGCAGTACATGCTGGGATGTGTAGTTCCACTGCAGCTGGAGGGCCCGAGTTTGACACCTCTGCTGTAGTTCCAGTCACGGAGTACAAGTAACTGCAGAGAACTCCGATGCATGTTAGTGAACTTGATACACTGTAGATCCAGTCACGGAATACAAATAATCGTTAGGGAACTCAGATGCAGGTTAGTGAACTTGATTTACTCTAGATCCAGTCACGGAATACAAGTAACTGTGCAGGGAACTCAGACGCGGGAAAGCTACTGAAACTAGTGCTTGAGAATGGTACAGGAGGAGACACAGGAAACTGGTAAATGAGCCAGAACTGGGTAAACACAAGGGGAATAACTGAAGCGAAACCTAATGTTAAACGAAAGTGAGTCACTAGGTATCCAAATGCGAATATGCTCAGGATTGCACAAGCGATGGAGATGTGAGCTGGCTCCAAAAGTACTAAAGAGCCAGACGCAGCCTAGCTGTGGGATACGCTATGAGAGTAACCTAGAACCTGGAACAAATACTGGCATCATAGTCACTGGGAAAGTGAAGTTGAACAGCAACTTCCTATTCCTGGAGTCAGACTAAATACCCTTAGGTAATTGATCAGAGAATCAGCTGAGTGACCGCAGGACTACCATTGGCAGAGACTAGTTAGGTGATATGGACCAACATGGCTACACCTATGCCCGCCACCACGGGAACCAGGACTCACGCACGGAAGCCCTAGCAGACCCCGGGGCGCGGAGGTGAGTAGCAGCCGATCCCAGGCCGCATCCTGACACAGGCGATGTGCAGAGCCTTGTGCCATGGGTTCAGCCATGGGACCCAAGTTGGCAGTCGTCTCCTGTACCCCATAAAAGAAAAGGAGCTTTGCACTGTTGGAACGCTGAGGTTACTTGTGGACCCAGCACCATATTTTGCTGTTATCTGCGGCAATGACGCACGCTGGTTGGATGTTCACGATTGTCCAGAGTTTTTTGCTGGCCACAGCAGTGTCCCTGATGTTGAATAGTCATGGTACAGTTTTGAAATTTTTCACGGTAAAATCCAAATTTGTTTGTTTTGAAGATGGAGTGGCCCATCTACCTGGCACTTAGTATCAAGCCTCATTCAAAGTAGCTTAAATCGTGATACGCTACTATCGTCACTGCAAGTTATGTGACAATGGATTGCAGAGATAGCTGCCTAGATATAGTACTTCATTTGCGGAAGATAACATTTAATGTAGTTGTGTGGTGGTATATACTAGGAATTGAAGCGCTGTCTGTTTTTCTGGCACATAAGTGTATAAGCTCATATGGGCAGGGCCCTCCACTCTTATGTTCTTCCTTAGCACTATCCTTGTCACCAGTGCTCCTCTGTGTTCCCTTCAGTGACCTGCACTGTCTGTTCAACCATAATGTTGAGTATTGAATCAACCGGCCACTGTAAACACTTGCTACAGAGGTTTCCTCAATATGCCAGGTGGCGCAAGACTCCTGGTGCGAGTGATCTGCCAGGTTCCAAGAGACTCAACTTGTACCGAGCGTCTTTTTCACCCAAAAACGTTTCTTATTTGGAATCAGACGCGACAAACCTGCTTTACCAGGCTGCACTGATTCATTTGATATGTGACACCTGTATATCTGTTTGCGACTGAACCTACAAGTGAAGTACAAAGAAACTTGGCGCGGAAAAATGCAGCGACGGCTGCATCGTACTATTTCGTATACAGATTCAGGCTCAGACGCACACAGATATACAAATGTCATATAGATTCAAATTAATCAGTGCAGTCTCGTGAACGGGTTTGTAGCATCCAGTTGCAACTAAGACGCATTTTTCAGGCTAAACAGACCCGCAAAAGATGCTTGGTGTAAACCAAGTCATGAGCTGGAGCACAGAGAAGGACTGCTTGGCGCAACTTCTGTAATAGAGTATGAGGACACGTCTCTAGCTTCAGTGAGTTGACTTACCCCTCCCCTCTTATCTATCCTACAGTCTATGGTGTGATATTTGGTGATTTGCTTTGATCTGCCATTGTATATTGTTTTTATGCTTTGATACCCTGTTTTCTATGTTTACTTTGTACGGTGTTGCATACACTTTGTGGCGCATTATAAATAGAAATTAATAATAATTATAATTTTGCCAAGTCAACATCAGTTATGGCTTTGCACTCCTGAGTTTTTCTATTCATTTTCTCCATTCCATTGCGAACTGTGAAATAGTTTCTATCTCCATGTTGCTCTGTGACATTTGGGCAGATAAGGGCATCTGTGCTCTTGTCGTCATCCTACCATGTTTTAGAGAACAATTTTTTGTAAATGTGTTGCTTTCAGAAGTATGGACATGTTGTCACCATATGTAGTTGTACATGAGATAACATCAGTCGTTTCTGTGGCAGGGGACACTGTGTTGGATGGTAGCCGTGTCCTGTCTCTTCTCACCCCATGTCTGCAAGTCGTCACCCGGCTGTTTGAACAGCTGTTTCCTCGCGGACCAGGAACGGGCTTCCAGGCTCTACCAGCTCACCCATCCGACAATGTACCCATCCTACGGACTCAGTTCCTGCTCGATATGTTACAGAAAACTCCTTCTCTAAAGGTTCTTACTCTCATTGTTTACTTATGTGAATAGTTAAATGTTTAGTTAATGCTTTTCAGTATGGCGTGTAAATAGCAACAGAGGGCATGATTCAGAGATATACGCTCTTCCTATATTTACGAGGTTGAGCGATTATTGATAGACTGCACGCGCCAAGGTATCTTTGCGATCCAGGCATGTCCCAGCAGTTTTCGGGTCATGTCATAGCCTGCGTCTGTGATCCCGTACGCAGATAAAGTGGTTCCGGCATCTCAGTTCAGGCGGCCATTCTGCATGATCTGTGAAGCCGCCGGCAAGCATCTCACTACATTTCCAGCCGGATACAGCATTAGATTTTGGCACAGCAGCTGCATGGTGATCGCAGCTGTTAATGCATTAGCATACATCTCTGAATCGGGCCCTGCATGCAGGTCTGACGGGCAACATCGTTAGCGTGGGCTGCAGCGAGGCTCCCAACACCGGCAAGCATATATGCACTTGCCGATGCCGGGACCCCCGCTGGTCTCTTCGCTAACGAGATCGTGCTGGGTACACATCGTTAAATGTGTGCTCAGTGTCTTTGACACATTTTTTTTGCATCACCCGAAAAATTGGTTGATTTGCTTCCAATCAGTGAGCACGTGTGACTCGCGCACATCAGCCTGCAGCCTGTTACATGACTTAGTCACAAGGGGAATGGAATGCTTATGAGTGATTGAAGGAAGAACAAATAGCTATGATTTATGGCCCCTATATGATCTGTCTGACTTGCTATGGTATATCTGAAGCTGGGTACACACTGCTAGATATATAGCCTGTTCTATTGAACCAGCGATATATCTATAGTGCATCGCCGGATGTGTACAGCGGATATGTCTGTGAACGATATCGTTCACAGACATATCCGTTCTGCTGTGCAGCACAGCAGATGGCCCATATATCTGTAAGATATTTCGGTCATCTGCTGGTGCGCACAGGTGAACCGATAAAATCGCCCGCACACATGCTGCGGGGACCTGGCAGTGATTTACAGCTCCACTGGGCGGACAATTTAAATTCACGCCCATTTGAGCTGTCAAGCCGGCACTTCGGCCAGACAAATTAGTAAGTGTGTATACAGTTGCCAATCGTCAGGTCGACCTATTGTGTACCCAGCTTGACTTGCTATGGTATGTCCTCCCGAGTGACTATGCTTATATAACCGTATTGCTGTAATAAATGATTGATTACTATGTTATCACAAGTAATATGTCACAGGCACTTGGCAGAATTAGAGTTTGTCTCCCTAAAACCTGTAGAATGTATACTCTGCCTTACTAGGTCTGATGCAGAGCTGAATGTAAATTAGCTGTAGATGCTTCTGTACTAAGTGCACCAAAATAAATGTGTATATTAACCCATATGCAGATTTGTTTGCCTCCTAGTCATACACTATATACCCAGAGTACAACTAACTATTTTTTTGATGTGCAGTATCATTCAACATAAGTAGAAAATAGATAATAAATACACATGGACCTTACCTTAAATACAGGATTTCAGAATATTTTGCACACCACTTGAAATATGCAACTCATGTTCGGGAGGGGGCATGGTGGTAGCATAGGTGGGCGGTGCAATTGCATCATCGTGGCCCTGCCCCCCCGCTATACAGTGCTGAGATCATAGCAAATCGCATCATCGCCCCGCTTTTCTGAACCTCCCCCCAGGGCCACCCTCTTTTGCTCGGTATGTGGGCAGCTGCTGAGAAGTGCGGACGGCTGCAGGGGGGCAGGCCCGTAGGCGTGCGGTGCCGGAAAACTTGCCCATTCTTCAGGGGGCTGGCAGCGCAACTCAATTTTCAGGAGCCTGCCTTCCCACTGTTATGAGCGAGTAGCCAAGCATGGTCTAGATCCAAGCAACAATAAAGTTAACCAAAAGAGAGATCAGAGTTTTTTCTTCAGTATGAATGCTAAGTGTTTTAACACCACAATAAAAATAAAAAATATTTGTACCTGCAAATTCTGTGGAATGATTATTTAGCAGAATTACATGTATGAGATGCAAAATATAAACTCATAACATAAAACTTGGGATAAAGGGGCACATCTACTAGGCGACTAGTGAAGGACTCAATGATAATGATATTGTTCAGTCGTTCATTAAACTGTGCAGTGCCTACAATGAACGATATATCGTCCAGTGTAGGCACTCTCCCTCATCCCTGAACTTGGTCAATTTGTCATTATCGGCAAATTGACCAGCAGGAGCGTCGACGGTCGTTTCCGACATTTTAGTGCCCGATTCATGCATGATTAATGGACGGCGTTGTCGTTCAGTCGTCCATTAATATCTGCTAGTGGATGTACGCCTTAAGAAACCCGATGGAACGCTGCAATTCATAGCATTTATTTTTGGAAAATCCTGTCGGGCCTGCAGCTGTAGTTCCAATAGACCCCTTGTTAAGTTGACTGTGCTACTTGTAGGTTCTCTTATGTTTTACCAATTTTTGATTTGTTCTTTTTTTTTCTCCTCCCCTCATTTCCAGCTTATTCATCCGCCTGAATGTCCACGTCAGTTTGATGTGAATATTTTTCCCTTTAAGTCTCTAAGATCTTTGGAGGTGAGCATGCTCTTTAAATATCTATACACAAGCTGTTGTTATTATTGCTGTAAGCTTTTTTTCTGCAGTGTCAGCAATACCACCTATCATACAATAGATGGCAGTATGTGATTTCCTTTCCATGTCTTATAGGCTTCTGCAGTATATCAGAACTTACTCACTTGTGGCTTTTGTTGCATACATCCTACTATTTGAAAGGTTACTTCAACTTCTTAAACTAGACTCAATATAGAACATTAATGTACAGGTTGAGTCTCCCATATCCAAATATTCCGAAATACGGAATATTCTGAAATACGGAATTTTTTGGCATGACTTAGATAATGAAACCTTTGATTTTTGATGGTTCAATGTACACAAACTTTGTCTATGGTACAAATTATTAAAAATATTGTATAAAATTACCTTCAGGCTGTGTGTATAAGATGTATATGAAACATAAATGAATTTAATTTCTGTACACAAACTTTGTTTGAGCCACAAAATTATTGAATTATTGCAGGCTGTGTATATAACACATAAATGGATTCTGTGTGTATATTTGGGTCCTATTCCCAAGATATTTCATTATGGTATGCAATTATTCCAAAATACGGAATATTCCGTTATCCAAAATACCCCTGGTCCTAAGCATTTTGGATATGGGAGACTCAACCTGTAATAATAAAGGATGAAACGTCTACATGACAAACATGAAGTGACAGTAACTTGTGTTTAGAGACTGTCTGACAATGTGATGTGACTAAGGGCCTAATTCAGTAATGAACGCAGTTGCGTATATGCACGCAATTGGTCGATTAATTCGCACTGCGTATGCTTCGCAGTGCGGGAGCCAGACGCTGCGATCACAAATGTGTACACAGAAGCTACGCAGATGAACAACAGAGTGATTGAAAGGAAGTGGCGTTTGTGGGTGGTGATGTGGAGGGGATGGAGACGGCCGTGCGAACGCTGGCATGCCAGTGCGTTTCAGCGCCGTTCCATGGGTGAGCAGAAATTATCCACTACGATACCAGTCGCCTTCTGATTACACATAGCGTGCGCAGAAGTTATCAATTACTGAGTGACGTCTGGGCTTCCTTAACTGTGCCTCTGGGTTCGATTTTACCGATTTGTTTCTCTATGTTGGCCAAGTGTACGGATGTGAGTAAGAGGAAGTGGGCTTCCTTATGTCAGGCTGCGTTCGCAATGCGAATATTTAAATATCACTGCTGAAATTAGCATTGTAGTTGCATGCGTATAAGCTGTATATTGATCCATGCTGAATCAGGCCCTAAGTGCTGACTGTAACTTCCTCCTGCAGTTACGTTGTCTCCCCCCACACTGCCTGCGGGGCCTGCGGTGCGTGTATTCACAGCTGGAGGTCCTCATCTGCTCCCGATGTGTTACCAGCTTAGAGGTGAGTTCTAGGACTGGTCCAAAAAAATAATCTATGTCTGTTATGTTGGTGGGAACTTATTTCATTTTGTCATCCACTTCGGGTCACACTGCTAACTTTGGGTATAGAGGGCAGTAGACGCTCAATGCTATAACTGCAAACTTGTACTTTAGCTCCTCCACTCTATGGTCCTCATTCAGACCCGGTCGCAAGCGCTGAGCGCTCGCAACCGGGTCGATGTTTATGCCCTGTACACGCTTAGCGGCCGCACTGCGCGTGCTCAAGCCCCCGAGCGAGAGAGAATTTCTCTCGCTCCGGAGCTCACTACAAAAGGGGCAGCTGGTGATGTTGATTGACAGCTCAAGCCGTTTTGTAGGTGTGGCGGGGGGGGTGTTTTCACAAATGGAGGCGTTCCTTGAGGAACGCCTGCCGTTTTGTGGGCGGCCGCACTGACACCAGCAGTGATGTCAGTGGGGAGCTTCCTGCTCGATCAGCAGGAAGCTCCCTGGGTCTTGCGGTTGCCGAGACCCAACTTTAGGGTCTCGTCGCAAGCCCTGATGGTCGCGATGGTCTTGAGCATCGCGACCATCAACCTGGTCGCTTGCTAAAGCTGTGGGTGGTAACCCACAGCTTAGCTAGCGACCAGGAGGCCGCACTTAAAAAAACAAGTGGTCGCCTTCATTCAGAGCGAGCGCTCGCTTCTTGCGACTGCCTCATTTTTTATCTCTGCTACTTTATACAACAATTTTTGCAACACACAGGTAATTTCAGTTTATATATTTAAATGTAGTTCTATTAGCGCTGGATGATTGTTTTTAGTTTGGTATAGCCTCTGAATGAGGGCCTATATCCCTCCATCAGTGCCAGATAAAGGTCCACAAGGGCCCGGAGCTGACATTTATGAAGGGCCTATTGTGTGCCGCCGCAGGGGGTGGGAACAGCGGCATGAGGAAGTGACTAGTGATGTGGAAGGTGTGCCTAGTGTTGTTGGGGGTGTGGTGTGCACAGGGGATATATTAATAGTGTAATGTGAGAGAGTCCTTGAAGAAAGAGAAATGCCCCTTGTTAACGTGACCATAATATGACAAAAAAGAAAAATGCCACTTAGTGATGATGTAAATGTTAAACCCCTTCAATAAAGAGCATAGGGGTCACTTAGTGATGTCATGAATGTGAAATATCTTTATATATAAAAAAAAAGAGAGCCCTTACCTTGTTATTAGCTATACTAAGACATTATTAGATCTACAAACCGTAGTGAGAACTAAAGAAAAAAAATTAAGGTCCTGGCAACAGCATAGACAACACTCTGGAATAGTTGCAATAACAAGGTACAAGTATTTAATGTGCAAGTCGGTCAGACGCAAATGGTCCTTTCTCAAGCTGTTCCTTGAAAAACAATCACACACTGGACATGCAAAGACCAGATGTGACATAGCGGAGCTCGCTCTTGGAGACTCTACATACCCGCTGATTTATTAATATAGGTACCAAATGATTGCCCAATTCATATATGAGGTGCTACTGTTCAAGATGCAGGTATGACCCCTATAGAGCTTACAAAAGCAACATCTCTCAATCCATGAATATTTACAAAGCGGATGTGCTGTAATACAGAATATACTCCATCCCCTGATGGTAATGTCAATCACGTGATGCGGTGGATATGTTACAATTACTATTACTAAATAAACTCTATCAAAAGATTCCCCATGGGATAATACTACTACTCGATAACCTCAAAGTGAAACAATGGATATTACCTACAGTAATTTAAAACCACTCTATGTAATTCTAATATACAGTATTTCCTTAAAAATTAAGTATCCGATGTCTAGGATTTCAAACACCAGTTAATATATAATTAAAAACTAATGTAAATTAATTATAAAATAATGTTAAAAAGGAAGTAATTATGGATCAGTTGCTGCTAATATAAGTGTAAATGTACAATATATGAAAAATGTGGCTTAAATCCCCAAATAGACATACATAACGACAATTCCGTACATCAGATGAACATAATAATAAATATTTATATAATATTTAATAATGACATATATTACATGTAAAATATAAAATAAATGTGAATAGAAAAATGAAAAAAATGTATATAAAAAATATATATTTATTTGGTATAGAGAGCTCAGCAGCAATGTTTCTGAGTTACCATACATGGAAATTTGGAAAAGGAGTGTGGCAACTCAAAAGTGGAGGTGCCAGCTCGAGACACTATGCAACAAGGCCAGCCTCAGATGTGAAAGCACCCTGTGTGAGAATTTCTGTAGCACCCCCTTCCTCTCAAACTACTTTTAAATAATACTTTTAAACAGAGAAAATATGTTCAAGTTTTTAATTAAAAAGATTTTACAAAAGAGGAAAATATTACACAGGCCCTCAGGAATTGCCTGCCCCATATGCCTCCACAGTCATGCCCCATTATCCACAGTAGTACTATATACATACCATACCACAGTAATGTCCCATATGCACCCATCCAAACTACTGCCCCATATGCACCCATCCAAACTACTGCCCCATATGCTCCCACCACAGTACTGCCCCATATGCTCCCACCACAGTACTGCCCCATATGCTCCCACCACAGTACTGCCCCACATGCAAACACACCAGTATGGCCCCATATGCCCCACTGATGCATGAAATTGTCTGTGTGGTTGTTACCAGGAGGGTGACAAGGGGACTCTGCAATGACTGCAAACTAGATGGAACACTTCAGATACAGTGTCTCTTACGTTCTGTCATCTACCTGCAGTATGAGATCGGTCATTGGTGGCTCCGTGAGCAGGTGTAGAGGCTCAATCACCAGTAGCATGTAGACACTTTAGCCACCCTCTGCTTTTAGTGTCCCCTTTATCTGCCGAGTGCAGTTTGTGTTCCAAACACTTAGACTTCTGGGTAGTATTGGTTGTGCTTGCTGGGTTTGTGCAGCTGTGCTAGCTTCAGTATAAAAAAACAGCACTGGCCGTCCGGAGCCTAGGCGGACGCGGGCCAGTCCATGAGAAATATTGGACCCACGATGCGACCCTGTGTTTCAGCTTGCGCTACAGGGAGGGCTAGTGAAGCCTTCCACTTCGCCGCGGCCTTGTGTGAGACTGGGTCCAGCATTTGAACTACGGGTAGGCGGTGCGGTCAGTGGGGTAGGGGGCCGCCGGTGTTTGACTGGGCGGGCGCTGGTTAGGTTATGCTGACATAGACTGCTGCTGCTGCTGTAGCAGGGAACAAAAATTCTTGTCTACAGCAGGACAGCAGATGCTGTGGGCCTATTTTGATTGGGGGCCTGGAGCTGCAGCTCCATCCACCACATTGTTAATCCGGCCCTGCCCTCCATGAATAAATGGTGAGTTATTTTCAGTGCCCATTGAGGTAGGGCACATATTTTTTTTCTTTGTTGATTATATTTTCATTTTGTGCAGCTTCATGGAGAGCAGATATAAGTGCCATTGCAGCACTTCTATATTGGAATTGCCTCCATAGATATCGTTCCCATGTCCACCAAATCGATTCAGATAAATGGATTTAACAATAAGTACAAAAATATTCTAATGTTTAAGGTTTTTCCTTAACATTTATTATAAATGGATATTCAGGCATGGAGCCTATAGTCCTGAATTATGGGATTGTTCTAGATAAGGGGTTTTATGTATATCTTAAAAAAAAATGCTATATTACATTTAAAAGTTACAGCTGTCTTTCACTAAAACTAACTTAATTTACAACCTAGAACATAATGCACTCTGCAAACATAGCACACTAACACCTCACATACAGTACCTGGCACTCCCTAATATGTGAGACACCGTGAGGCGCACACAAACACTTGCACTGCTTCCATAATATTTCTGCACCCACAGGGTATCGTGTTATTGTGGAGCAAACTGGGCAGTAAATCTTATCCAATTTCTTGGCTCACAGCAGCTACCAGCATATGTTTGAAGAGATGACTGATATGGTCATTCTGAGTTTAACCAATGGGGACACTGGAGGTGCTTACGCTGGGGTATAGAGGCGTGGAAAGCTGGAGCTGGCACTTCAAAATTTAGAAGTGTGAAGCTCCTCCCCCTCTATGCCCCACCAGCCCTCAGTTTAGAAAATGAAGACCGAGAGGAGGTGGAGAACAAGCGGAGTGAAAAGGAAAGAAGAAGAACACACAATAACTGAATCATACAACATACAGAACAAAACAGAATAGGCAGGCATAGAGCGCAGAGGTGGGCGTCCAGTGTCCCCTGTGGAATCAGAGAAAAGGATTTACCGGTGGGCACCAAAATCCCATTTTCTCTTTCATCCACTAGGGGACACTGGAGGTGCTTACGCTGGGGACGTCCCAAAGTCATCCCCACGGGCGGGAGTGCTCTGTGGCGCCTGTAGAACAAGGCGGCCAAAACGGGACGCCGAAGAGGCAAACGTATCAAATTTGTAAAATTTGACAAACGTGTGAACTGAAGACCAAGTGGCCGCCCGGCACAATTGTGACGTAAATGCTCCTCTACCGGCCGCCCATGATGCACCCACAGAACGTGTGGAATGAGCCGAAATTGACGAAGGAGGCCAACAGTTAGCACTAACATAAGCTTGATAAATAGTCAGCCGGATCCAACATGCTAAAGTCTGCTTAGACGCTGGCCAACCCCTCTGAACCGCATCATACAGGACAAAAAGCGACTCAGACTTACGAAGGGAAGCAGTCCTGTCATCATAGATGCGGAGAGCCCTAACTACATCCAAGGTAGAAGAACCAGAGTCCTCCACCAACGATGGTACCACAATAGGCTGTTAGATATGGAAAGCCGACACGACCTTAGGAAGGAAAGCGGCTATCGTCCGGAGTTCCGCTCTATCCGCATGAAACACTAGGGAAGGAGGTTTATAGGAAAGAGCCCCCAATTCCGAAACCCTACGAGCCGTAGCGAGAGCCAGGAGGATGACCGTCTTCCAAGATAGGTACTTAAGATCAACCTCCTCCAAAGGTTCAAACATGGCTGACTGAAGGAACAGAAGAACTAGATTAAGATCCCAAGGATCAATTGGATGTACAAAAGGCGGTTGCACGTGCAAGACCCCTTGAAGAAACGTCTGCACCTCAGGAATGAGGGCCAATTTCCTTTGAAAGAAAATGGAAAGGGCAGAAAACCTGCACCTTTTAAGGTTCCCAGACGAAGGCCAGAATCCAGACCCGTCTGAAGGAAAAACCGAAACCGGGACAAACGAAAAGTCCTAGACGGAAAACCCCGACCGGAACACCACGAGATATAAACACGCCAGATGCGATGATAATGCGCAGCTGAAACTGGCTTCCTGGCGCGTAGCATGGTGGGAATAACCGCGTCTGGGATACCCCTACGTCTTAGGATATCGGTTTCAAGAGCCACCCCGTTAAACGTAGCTGCGCTAAGTTGGGCTGTATGAAAGGGCCCTGCTGTAGAAGATCCAGGCGCAGAGGAAGGGGCCACGGATCGTCTGAAAATAGGGACCGAAGGTCCGAGAACCAACTTCTCCGAGGCCAGTTCGGGGCCACGAGAATTACCGAGGCTGACTCCTGTTTTATTCTTTTTAGAAGACGAGGAAGAAGTGGATTCGGAGGGAAAAGGTAAACGAAGTCGCAGGTCCACGGACTTGTCAGAGCGTCTACTGCTTCCGCCTGCGGATCTCGAGTTCTTGACTCGAATACTGGAAGCGGACGATTCAATGGTGACGCAATGAGATCCACCTGAGGACATCCCCATCGACGTATCAGCGCGTTGAACACGTCTGGATGAAGCTTCCATTCCCCGGGATGGACATCCTGTCGATTTAGGTAATCTGCTTCCCAGTTGTCCACACCCGGAATGAATACCGCTGACAGGATTATCGACTGATTCTCGGCCCATCGGAGGATCCGAGTTACCTCTCGCATAGCCATGCGACTCCGAGTCCCTCCTTGGCGGTTGATGTAAGCGACAGCCGTCGCGTTGTCGGACTGAACTCTTACCGGACGAGCCTTTAGCAACTCTGTTGCCTCTAACAGAGCATTGTAAATCGCTCTGAGTTCCAACACATTTATGGGCCACTTCTGTTCTAGAGGGGACCATCGACCCTGAAAGTGATAATCAAGGACTACTGCGCCCCATCCTCGAAGGCTGGCATCCGTGGTTATGATGATCCAGTCCCACATTCCGAACCGTTTTCCCGCTAACAGATTGCTGGATTGTGTCCACCAAAGAAGGGCTACTTTGGTAACTGGGCTCAGACGGATCTGTCGATGTAGAAACAGATGAGACCCTGACCCCTGTGCTAACAGGTCCAGCTGAAACACCCTGGAGTGGAACCGGCCGAACTGTAGTGCCTCGAAAGCAGCTACCGTTTTCCCCAAGAGACGCAGACAAAGAAGCATTGACATAGTCTTTGTTTTGAGGACCAGCTGAACTAACAGTCGGATATCCTTGGCCTTGTCTGTTGGAAGAAAAATCCTCTGAGATTTCGTATCCAATATCATGCCCAGAAATAAAAGTTTCTGGGACGGACTGAGATTCGACTTCTTGAAGTTAATTATCCAACCATGTTGGATTAGAATGTGATATGTCAGTAAGGCATGATCTGATAGAAGAGGCACCGATGGAGCCTTGAGTAACAGATCGTCCAAATAAGGTATTATGGCCCTGATTCAGAGCCGGACGCTCTGACCAGAGCGCTCGCTCTGAATCAGGGCCCACCTCCATAATTATGGAGCGTCCTCCTGGACGCTCGTATAGCTGTGGGTCACCACCCACAGCATATACGAGCGTGCAGGTTGATGGTAGCGATGGTCTTGACCATCGCGACCATCGCCACTGTGAGCCGAAGCCTGCGGTTGAGTTTCTCAACCGCAAGGCCCGGAGTGATTTTGGCTCTATCAGAGCCAAAATCACTCCCACTGACATCACTAGTGATGTCAGTGGGGCCGGCTTCTGACTGTAGGCGTTCCCTTGGGAACGCCCCCGTCTGGGAGGCATGCCCCCGGCACGCCCACCAAAGGGGGCGTGCTGTCAATCAACATCGACAGCACGCCCCCTTTGATCAGACACAACGAGCGAAGGAAAGTCCTTCGCTCGTCGCGTCTCGCACATGCGCACGACGGAGCTCCCTCCGTCGTGCGCATGCGCAGTGCACACCATCAACCCACTTGCGAGCGGACAGCCGCTCGCGAGTGGGTCTGAATCAGGCCCTATGTTCACTCCTGATGACCGAAGGAGAGCGATCATGACTGACATGAGTTTGGTGAAGATGCGGGGAGCCGAGGATAACCCGAACGGCAATGCCCGAAATTGATAATGATCCTTCAAAATGGCGAAACGCAGAAAAGCCTGGTGTGGTTCCCAAATGGGAACATGGAGATATGCGTCCTTGATATCCAGGACGGTTCCCCTGGTTCCAAGCTCGCTAATACTGACTTTAGAGACTCCATCTTGAAACGATACATCTTCAGATACCGGTTCAAGGACTCTAGGTTTAAGATGGGCCTGACCGAGCCATCCGGCTTGGGTACTACAAACAGGTTTGAGTAAAACCCCATACCTCGTTGAAGTTTCGGAACTGGAACTATCACAGAAGATACTACTAGAGACTGGATAGCCTCCTGTAGAACCTTGGCTCTTTCTGCCTGTATTGGCAGACTTGTAGTGAAGAACCGAGGTGGAGGGGAGGTCTCAAAATCTATTCTGTACCCCAGGGTAATTAGTCTTCAGATCCATGGTTCTGTGGAAGTCTGGTTCCAAACTTGTTGAAATCTTTGCAGGCGGCCTCCCACTGCAGATGGTCCCAGGTGGGACGGAAGACCGTCATGCCACTTGTTTCTCAGCTGGTTTAGGCTCTGGTCTACAAGCAACCATGTGTGGACGACCTCTACCTCTGCCATCTCTTGGTTGCGTGGGCACACCTCTGGTCCTACCACGAAAGGAATGTGTAGCTCGAAAGGAATTAAACGAAGGCCCAGTGTAAATTCTTCTGGGAGCAGGTGCAGCTGACGGGAGGAAAGTAGATTTACCCCCTGTGGCTTGGGATACCCATTTGTTTAATTCCGGCCCGAGCAGGATGTCGCCAGTGAATGGTAGACTTTCCACCGCGCTCTTGAATTCTGCGTCAGCTTGCCAAGCGCGTAGCCAGAGGGCTCTGCGGGCCGAAATCGCCGAAGCAGATATGCGAGCACTAATCTGACTGATATCCTTTGAAGCTTCTCCCATGTAAACTGCAGATTCACGGATGTGGTCTGCTAGTAGACGTAACTCTGCTCTGGAATTACCTGAGTCCAATCCTGTAATCAATTGATCGGCCCAGGAAACCACCGCCTTGTTAACCCAAGCGGTAACAAGTGTGGGCCTGAGTTGAGCACCCGCTGCTGTATAAATAGATCTTAGCGTTGTCTCCAACTTACGATCCGACGGATCTTTTAGAACTGTAGCTCCCGTTACTGGGAGTGCTGTTTTCTTTGAGAGACGGGAGACAGACGCATCTACTGGAGGAGGGTTTTTCCACTTCTCCATCATGGATGAAGGAAAAGGGTAACTAGATGAAAACCGGCGCGGAATCTGGAACCTCTTATCCGGCTGTTTCCAAGCTACCGAGAGCTGTTGCTGAAGTTTCTTCGAGAACGGAAAAACTGCAGAGCTCTTCGGTGGTTCGTTAAATAATTCAAACTCCTGTGATGGAGGAATTATATCCTCAGGTAAATTCAGAGTCTTTCTGACTGCCAAAATTAAAGATTCCACCCCGGGAGAGGTGGACTCTAACTCCTGAGGGTTGTCGTCTTGTAACGCAACCTCCAATTCCCCTTCGGTATCCTCCATAGTAAGGAATTCTTCCTCTGACTGGAGAACAGTCGTCAGAGTACGCTTCGGTCTCTGGTAGGAAGTGGAGGGTGCGGATGCCGCTGTGCCCATAACCTGTACCAAGGTGTCTAGAGACTTAGGCCCTCATTCAGAGCCGCTCGTTAGCGGCAGTACGCTCGTTCCGAGCGATGTTTGCACATCTGCGCATGCGTACGCTTTTTAGTACGCATGCGCGAACCAGTCAGTGCGGTCGAAAATCCTTTGTACGCTATATAGCGAGTGCCTGCTATTTTGAGTGACAGAATGAGGCGTATGTGGGTGGTAACAGGGGAAGGTGCTTGAAAATGGGGAGTGGAGATCCGAACGCAGGCGTGCTTAAAGGTCAAAACGGGCGTTTTATGGGTGTGTATATTTAAAACAGCAGCGTCATTGACCACGTCACTGGGTTATTTTATAGCCAGAACTGCACGCAAATTTGTGGTAGCAAACACCAACCACAAGAATAGCGAGCAGTTCATACGCTGGTCGATGTACTCGATTAATCTAATAAATAGCGGACATGACGTAGGATGCGTGCGGCCAGGGGGCGTTTTTAACAAATAAACGAGCGTATGTTTTGCTCGTTCGTTCAGACTTAGAGGTGTGAACACACTGCAATGTGCGTACGGATCATTTAAATAGCCACCCCTTGTTTTTGAACGAACGACCGCAAATAGCGTGCGGCTCTGAATGAGGGCCTTAGTTAGCCCCGCCACCCAGGGAGGTTGAGACTTACGTGCCTCAGCTAACTCTGACGTTAAGTCTGACAGAACTACCATGTCAGCGGCCCACGGCGGAGCAACTGAGTCAGGAATAGCCATCGGTGGATCAATTGTTATACAAGCATCACATAACGTGGACCCAGTGGCATGCGGCTTAGATAGTTTGTGGTTACATTTAGAACAGACAAACATCTTTTGAGCCGCTTTTGTTTTGTTTGACATGGATAAACACAGTCACCCAGACGCACAGCAGTGATGAGAAATAAAACAGAAGGCTGGTTGGGACACAGAGGTAGAGGTACCCCCTCCCACAGATTAGATTCCCTGCACTGACACCCCAGTGTTACTCACAGCCTCTTGCCAGGGATGTAGACAGGAGAATCAGCCTTCTGCATGTGCCTTAAAAAACTACCGGTAGTGGAGAGACGCAGGCAAACAACAGGTTAAAACGCGGCTCCACGCTGCTGTAACAGCTGCTGCCGCATTAATTAGATAGGGAGCCCACTCTATTAGGCTCCGCCCCCTTTCTCCTCAAGTCCGAGGGACTGTAAAATGGCCACCACGCTGCAGTCATCACCTCCCCCCTGCGCTAGCCCCGCTGAGAAGGAGCCGCTAGTCACGCTCATCAGCGGGAGAGGGGAGAAGCATAATCATTTAGCAGCGCTTATATCGCTCTCTGAAGTCAGCGCTGGCAGCGGGGCAGGAGTCGGGGAAAGTGCAAGTGATCTGTACTCACTGTGCTCCCCTTTGGACGGCTCCTCTGATCAGCACTTCTCCTCCCTGCTTCCTGGAGGCAGTCTGTGCTGTGTGTGTGTGCGGCATTAAGGAGCTGTCAGATGCTTTTGGTGAAGCACTGCACACTCCTTCCTGTAACCCAGGAGGTTAACAGGATGCCAGTAACCCGGACCCCACCTTTAGAGAGGTGCCGAAGGGTACTTGAAAAATAATGTAAAAGATGTTTTAAATAATAAAACAAAAAATAAATAATAATTTAAATAAAAGAAATAAATTAGATTTGCTGCTGGATCACAGCAGATTGTGACCAGCTCCATGAGGCACATTTTCTAAACTGAGGGCTGGTGGGGCATAGAGGGGGAGGAGCTTCACACTTCTAAATTTTAAAGTGCCAGCTCCAGCTATCCACGCCTCTATACCCCAGCGTAAGCACCTCCAGTGTCCCCTAGTGGATGAAAGAGAAAAAGAGAAAACCAGTATGGTTCTCCAAGGAATTAGTGGTCTTAAGTGCTACTTAAACTGCACATAAGTATGTAGACTGACCCAATCAGTGGAGGATAAAAAAAAATGCATATAAATCTAGTCTCAAAGAGGTTAAACACGTAATAAAAGTTGCTATAGCCTAGTCAGCACAGTTGGTAAAAGTGGGTGAGAAAACACTCCTTGGATACATTCGTGAAAATAAATCACATTGCTGCCGTGTTTCCCCGATAATAAGAGACTGTCTTATTTTTTTTTTGTTCAAAAAACACCATAGGGCTTATTTTCGGGATAGGTCTTATATTAATTAACATTGACAGCAGTGCCCCTTATGCATGCCCCCTTGTAGAAGTGCCCCTTATGCAGGCCCCCTTGTAGAAGTGACCCTTATGCAGGCCCCCCCCTTGCAGTCCCCCTGTAGCGGTGTCCCTTATTGCAGTGCACTTACCTGACTCGACCGCCGTCCGGGATGTCGCTTTCACTTGCGCGCTGACTAGATCTAACATGATCCAGCAGGCACGACCGCACAGGATCCTCAGCGCGCGTGTGACAGGGAACACTGATCTCTGCAGCGTTCCCAACTCAAAATGAGATTCAGGTAGGTCTTATTTTCGGGGTAGGGCTTAATTTGGACCGGGTTACAAAATTAATGGTAGGGCTTATTTTCGGGGTAGGTCTTATTATCGGGGAACACGGTATCTCTATTGGCTCTTGCTGTTTCAGCACCCTGGTCAGCTCTTCCAAACTGTACCATGTTGTTAAACTGAAACATTTTCGCTATGCTTCCTTTATAACATCAGAAAGTGTGAGAACATATGGGAGCCAAACATCAAAAAACCTTTGTCATTTTCTCCCTGGTCAGCTCTTATACAGCAGCTTGGTGCAATATTTTTTTCTATGACTGTGCTTCACTAAAATCGTCATTGCTCGGCTAACTTTTTGGCATAGATGAATGGAACTTTATATACGGAAATCAATCAGGTGAAAACCAAACCAAGGCTGGGTTCATAACAGAAATTAAAATTGCTTGCCAGTATGACCTCTCCTCTATTTATGCCCCAAGATAGAGAAGAACTGATGCTGGTCTGTATTGGCTTTGCAGTTGGAGGGTGTGGGAGAAGTGGCTTTCCAAATGGTAGAACAGGTCATCTTTTGCAGGCGAATAATTTGTCTCTCTTTTGAGGATTATTACGGAGCTTAACATTGTGGGTAGAATATGTAAAGGCATTATGGGGTATTGTGAGGACATTGCCTAAATAACTGCTTGGCTGTGAAAGCTGAGAGATATAAGATGATAAATTGGGTTGTCTGTGAAGGTGTAGGGATAGAAGAGAAGGGGCCAGGTCATATGTTGTTGTGATCACCGACCTAGGCTGCTGGTTTCAGGAAAATGGGGTCTGTGCCAGTGCGCCAGAAAAGTGCATATTATTGTCCTTGATGGCAGACATGGCTATATGCAACTACAGATAACCAGAAAATGTCTTGGAGGGGGGGAATGTCGATAGAATACATGGTTGTATAGATAGAGGTATTAGTAGCTGGGGAGTTGTGTGGCCACTTTAAGGTTCACTATTAAAATTTCACCTCAAGTACTATGTTCAGCTCTGGGGGCCCCATCTCTACATTAATAGCATAAAAATGAATTGGAGAAGGGCTTCCAAAATGATGCATGAGCTGCATAACCACACCTATCAGAAGAGTCTCAGAGATGGACTTGCAGAGATAAAAGTGCAGACTGACCTGTATCATAAGGAAGTTTTTTTTTTTCTTTTGGCAAGATCCCTGGAATAGTCTTTTAGCATTTGTGCCAGGGAAAGAGAGAGCGTTAAGCAATGCATTGAACAAACATATTGCTGTTACATCTTCGATAGGGTTTTCTATTTGCCCTTTTCACAAACCACTAAACATCCCGACCATGAAAAAATAGATGACTAGAATAGATGAATATGTGAGTTCTTTTCTGCAATCAAATTTTGTTTCTATGTATATTCTACAATCTGCGACTGGAATTTTTGTCATGTTATATACATATAGTAATAATACAAATGTTTGAGTCTTTATGCTTCTCCTTAGGAAGTGATCTCTCTGTGTGGGGGGGATCTGAGCTCTGCTCTCCCCTGGTTGGAGTTGCACACCCTGAATTTCAGCTACAACACAATCCACAGTTTGGACCAGTCCTTGGTGAGCCCAAGCTGTGGGTGGGGAGGGGGCTACTGTTGTGCTTAGTGTAAGCATCCCATATACTGTGCTCCTGTGTGGTCTGCCTTTATGGCATCTGGTTGTGGTTGGGTAAAACAATGTTGTTAGGTTTGTTTCTCATAGATCATGGCCTCTCTGCTTTAGATAAGATAAAACCAGACTTCTTACACACACACCCTTTGATAAATTTCTGTATGAACCTTTTATTTATTTAGTTATTAGCAGTTACTTATGTAGTACAAGCATATTCCGTTGCGCTGTACAGTTGGGAGCAAAACAGTAATAAAATGAGACTTGGCCATAACAGACAGACAGGGAGGTAAGAGGGCCCTGCCCGCTAGCCTACAATCTATAGGGAAATTCAGATGTGTCCTCATGTATCTGTCCATTTTGCGCCATATGGTGTTACTTAGACGATCCACCACGGATAGCTATTGCCGAGCTTCAGTACTTTGTGCATCTTAATACACTTATAGTATACCAAGTCGCTAATAGTGTCCTCAGATGATTAAGCATAACAGTGACTCGCGCCATGTGTCGTTATGCTTTGTCTACTACTTTCTATGCATTCTTTTGCAATATTAAAAATATTAATCCCATGCACAGTACTTATGGCCTGACTCAGAGATTAATGTAAAGTGTCTCGCTGCATTTATTTCACGCTCATTGTCGGACGCAGCAGCGGATCACAGATGCTGGCAGGAGGTGTCAGTTTACACAAGGCACATAATATTGCATCACCGCTGCGAACAAAAACACAGCTGCGACTATGAATTAGTAAGTACTTAGGATTAGTATAGCACTATAGCACATTAAGAGGCATATTTTAAGGAAAAGTCTCATGGCACAGCAAAGTTTAAAAGCCCATGCCAGATGGGGCTACTTGGTGCCATTTGAGGATAGGTATATGTGGCACATCTATTGGCATTTGATAAAGGAGGATAAATGCTACATATTACAAATGGTCCAGCCAGATTGCAATGGTCTTTGGTGTGCTATATCAGTGTTTCTCATCTCTGTCCTCAGGACCCCACACGGTTCACGTTTTGCAGGTCACCCAGCAGGTGCACAGGTGTAATCATTACTCACTGACCCATTTTAAAAGGTCCACAGGTGGAGCTAATTATTTCACTTGATTCAGTGTGGAGACATGGAAAACATGCACTGTTTGGGGGTTCCTGAGGACTGAGTTTGAGAACCTGTGCTCTATATGATCCAGTCACACAGCAATGTTGGTCTAGGATCAATGGGATGTGTGAGTGCAGACAGAGAATATATGTAAAGTTATGTGTGAACTGCATAGAGGGACCTTTGCAGTCCTGGGAGTTTTTAGGAATATCATTATTTACAGCCTTAGTTTCTGGTATATACATTGCAAGCTGGACATTAAACCATCTTCGTGTGGCCAAAGTGCACTGTTTTAAGCACAGGCCAAACTATCGGAACACTATAAGTAATGGTTGTCACTGGGGGACCCGTTACATTCATACTGAATGTAGATGTTAGACAGCGATCATTTTGGCTGCAATGTTGTTTTTTTTTAAATTGGTCGAATTGACAGATTTCATTTTGGACAGCCCCAGTACTGTAAGTGCACTAGGCACAGGAGCGTCAAGGCTTCCTCTGAATAGGGTTCTCTCTCCTTTTTGTGTCTGTACACATTCTGTGACTCTTATTCTGTTTGTGTGCAGCGCTGGGGAATATGTTGACTCTTGATGACGGATAATGTTTATTTCAGGAATTATTGAACAGTCTGAGGATCTTGGATTTAAGTCATAATCGTATCAAAGAATGTGGCTCATATTTACAGGTATGACCTTTCTCTGCTTTTCCCACTAACCATCTTCTATAGAGAGGTGTGTGTAGTCTTTGGGAATTAGTGTAGGCTCGGGCAGGACTGCTGTAACAAAACACACTCAGTGCTTATCTCGGTAATGTGTGTCGTTTAATTCTAGGTGCTTTCTGAGCTTCAGTATCTGAATCTGGGTTATAATCTTTTATTGTCTGTACCGGAGCTTAATTTACAATCCAGTGCAAAACTCCACACCCTCATTCTGAGACACAACCAACTGTCCAGCACCAGCGGTCAGTCTATCTTTGTGTACGTACGTACAGCCTGTCTCTATTGTTATGTGTGTGTGAGCCTGTCGCTGATCTGTGTTTTCCCCTGTAGGACTAGAGCCGCTCTCAAACCTCCAACACTTGGATTTGTCTTACAATCTTCTTCTTGAGCACTCACAACTTACAGGTTTGGCTAAGCTGCACAAACTAAGAAAGGTAATGTTGATCTAGTGACAGTCACAGAAATAACTAACCCGCTGGCAATGTATTTATATTTCTCTTTATGCATGTTCAGATTGTAACAATATTATCTATTTTTAAATAAAGTCTGTAGAGAATGTTGTC
The DNA here is from genome assembly GCA_031769625.1 of Taudactylus pleione. Classification (NCBI taxonomy): domain Eukaryota; kingdom Metazoa; phylum Chordata; class Amphibia; order Anura; family Myobatrachidae; genus Taudactylus; species Taudactylus pleione. The sequence continues at coordinate 5,302,101 of JAUIMM010000121.1, forward strand.
ACTCACCAGTCCCAATGAGCTGGAGCAGTTTACAAGAAGTATAATGAGGCACTACCATCCCATCCTTCTGTTTAGATACAATGAGCTGTGACCTTTTTGAAAAGCAATGATAAAAAAAAAGAATAAACGTATGTGACTGTGTTAAAGAGCTTGGACACTTTTGGAAACCTTAATTGCCCCCTTCTTATAACTTGTTTACCCTTGAATAAAATTGTATAAAAGCAGGAAGGAGAGCTCTTGTTGCATATTGGGGGTGTGGTATATTTTGCCGCCATTCATCATGTCATCAGGGCAGCAACTAGATGTGCAGCGGCCACGCAGGGCCCTGGGGGCGGCACCTACATGTGGCTTGCAGGGTGCCTGGAGTGGCACCCTGCAGCTAGTAGCGCTTATGCAGATCTGCCCGGCACTTCCAAAGAACACTCTGGGCAGGCACCCTATAGCCTGTAGAGCTCCAACTGGGAGTGTCCATAGGATGCTGCAGGCACTGTTCTACTTCCCGTTGTTGGTGGCTGAGTCCCCTAGGCATGACATCATGATGTCACAAGTTTAGGGGGAGGTGCCGGCACAGGGTGCACTGCTGCCCTTTTAAAGCACTGCATGCCAACATTATGGAGGGGAGTATTACTAATCCTAATCCCTAACAACTCCCTAGACAATTAACATGTTGACATTGTGAACATAACTGTCAACTATCAACATTGTGCCTACATCCCGATTGTTAGTCATCATCATGGGTGAGCGTAAATGACTATCTGTCCTCTCTTCAGTAGAGGTCTATGGAGCTCTATTAAGGGTACTACAGTGATCGCGCTGAGCAAAAAAAATTGTATGTCCCAGGGACCCCGAACTTTAAAAATTGCGGTCCTATTTTATGGTTGCTGGGTCCCATCACATGTTATGCGGGGTGAGGGCAGGCAGCAGTTAGGACAGTGCTGAGGGCAGGTAGCAGTTGGGGTAGAGTTGCGGGTAAGGGCAGAGAGAAGTTGAGGTAGAAGTGGGGGTAGTAGGGAGTAAGGGCAGGCAGGGCTGGGGGAGGATAGGGAGGGGATAAGTGCAGACGTCAGTTGCAACAGTGCTGCGGGGCAGGGAGGGGGCTAGGGGCAGGCAGTGCTGGGAGTAGTGAGGGGCAAGGGTAGATAGCAGCTGCCGCAGTACTGGGGGGCAAGGAGGAGGTTCGGGGCTTTCACTAGCATTGCACAGAAGGGTCCCATCACACACTGGCAGCACCCTGGCACTGCACGGAACTGTCCCATCACACACTGGCAGCACCTTGGCACTGCATGGAAGGCTCCCATCACACACTGGCAGCACCCTGGCACTGCTCGGAAGGCTCCCATTACACACTGGCAGCACCCTGGTACTGCACGGAAAGGCTCCCATCACACACTGGCAGCACCCTGGAACTGCATGGAAGGCTCCCATCATACACTGGCAGCACCCTGGCACTGCACAGAAGGCTCACACCACACACTGGAACCACACAGAAGGCTCCCACTACACAATAGCACCATCCTGGCCTTGCTAAAGAGTCCCACCACACATGGGCACAAGAGAGCAGGATCCCACCACACACTGGGAAATGAGGGTCCCACAACACAATGGAGAACACCTGGTGCAACACAAGGGGCCTCAGTTCACCCTGTTACCCCCATGTACCACTTTGGCACTGTACTCCATAGGAGTGCCCCACCACATACTGGCAGCCCCAGGCAAGACACTGAGTGCCGGTTAACACATGATGTGGCTCTGGAGAACGGCTACTCACAGTCCAGGTGCTTTTTCTTGGGGCAATATGGTGGGTGGTGGCCTTGCAGACGATCCTGATACAATCCATGTCGCTCTGCTCGGACATTGCGGCTCCGGGCGGGGTCTGACATGAAGAGAATCGGGCCTGGGAAGAGAAGGGTGGATCCAGCATCACCTAGCCGCAGACCTGTGCATGAAGGCCTGGAACACAGTCATGTTGTTAGCCCGTGTGGCACAGGCACGGCAGCTGCTGGAGAGAGCCCGGCAGCATCACGTGACCGAGAGGCGGAGGTCTCTGGTGCCAATTGGAAGATGAGACACTGCCGCCCCCGCGGCTATTGGCTGGGTGACGCTGATGGATGTCACTGGGCCAGCAGCTGCGGCGTGCATACTCAGCACGTCCTGCAGGAACCGGGCCACTTTTAAAAGCTGGATCCCTTAGTGCCTGCAGCGCATATATACGCGCTATAGTGCATATTTTGTGATCCCTGTACTAGACAGATGGGTGACAACAATTGTTTTATTGGGCGCCTAAACTAACGGGTGCCCGACGGAGCAATTCAATTGTTGCTCCATTCGCGCGGTCATAGCTGTGGTTAGACACGTTTCTTCTCGCCGCCTCCTGAGGTGGCAAGCAGAACTGTGCGATAAGTCGGCTGTTTGGGCTTTAGATGGGGTTAGCTGCTATATGTGGCTAAACCTCATGCTTTTGCGCCCAACAATTGAATTGCTCCATTGGGCACCCAAAAAGCAATTAAATTTCCCCTATGGAGTTCTCATTCTATATGAGATGCAGTGTTTTCCAGCTTAGAGGAATAGAACCAATAAATGTTCTACATTGATAAAGGGCACATTTCTAATCCACATTTGGGAAGAGACCCCCAAAACAGTCAACATCACAAATTTGTAATTAGCACCAGCTTAATTTGTTGAAGGACACAACTACTACAACATTTGCTTTGTGTGTGGGAGAACACAATCTCAAGTGTCTTTGATCTGAATTGTTTTGTCTTTCTAGCTGTTCCTCGAGGGGAATCCCCTGTATTTCCAGAAAGAGTACCGAGTGCTAACAGCCCAACATTTGTCCCCTAAAGCCTCAGACAAGGTGAGTAACCAGTCTTGGCTTATCGGTCACCTCCGACACACGGGAAGATAACTGCAGAATATGGGTCTGACCCTGATCGTACTCTGCTGCGACAACTTTAGCGGCTCTTTCCGTAGTCGCATTTGCGTCTTTATGCTAATGCTAGTATCAGCACTTTCCCTGGTGTACAAGTGTGCGTCTAAATGTACAAAGACGAAGACGCCCACTTTGACGCTGTAATACCGCATGGTGTGTCTTTACACACCACCATAAGTCACACCATCAAAACTAGCACCATATGGCCTCAATTGTGAGCGATTAAGCATCTGTGACACTACCAAAACATAACCATAAAAGACTATTGAGGGGGCGTCTGAATAGCCACCTCCCAGTCACCGCCCAGGAACACCCAGCACATTTCCAGTACATTTGTGATATCGTGCTCCTCAATCAGAACTGCGTCTGTGTGCGTACACACCGTGTAATGCATGTACAGTAGCAAATAAACGCTCAACTCCATAAACATCTGCATTGTGTGCGACTCAGGATTAGGCTCTATGTGTGCCAGCCTGTAGTGCTCATAACCTCTGCTTTGTATTCTCAGGTTTTACTGGATGGAAAGTTGTTGTCGGGGCTGGAGACAGTGGTAAGAGAAGAGCTAGCTATATTGAAATGAAAGCTAAACCTGATATATAATTGTCTTTCTACTTCAGCTGTAGGGTTCAGTTGGTTTGTTAAGGAGGAGGAGGCAGGCCAATGGAAAACACAAGAACTGACTATCAAGTTTTCTTTATTTCCCAGTGCCTTGCATTGCATACGTGGTATGCTAAGGGCTATTGCTCAGATTTATGTTGTATTTTAATTAATTAGAACCTTTAACCACAGATGATGCCTTTAGTCACAGTTGGGCTAGTCCGTATTTGGATAGTCTTCAGGAAGCCTAAAATCGCAGGAGATTTGGGGGAAAGCACAAGTACCTCTGACAGACCTTGTACAGCAACAACTTTAGGTGTCTCATAAGATGTCCCTGAGTAAACTAAAATAACGTGCCACTCACTATCTGAACCCAATTTATCAGTTTCCAGTTTACCCAGAATTCATTTCTTTGTTATTGCTATATACCAGTGGTTCTCAAGCTGGTCATGTTTTGAGGCATTCTGTCTATTGAACCAGGTTGGAATATTACTGACCCAGCAAAATAGATGAATTCACCTGTGCATAATTAAAGAAATAAAACCTGACCTGTTAGTGGTACTTGAGGACTGGAGTTGAGAACCACTGGCCTACGAGGTGTGGCTATTAAATAATGAGGCTGTACTTCTGAAAAAAATAACCCATACTGCGTGAGTTAAAAGGGAGTAGGGGAACATTGACCTTGGACTATCACAAAACGGATTTGCAAGTTTCACCCCTCTCGCACAGATAGTTTGCTGTCACACACATGCTGTGTGCTGGGCTGCTGTGAGAGTGAGAGAAGGGAGGGGAGGGGGGGGGGGCGGCGGCGCTGGGCCCCTCAGGAACCCGAGGCACGGGTAAACAGTACCTGCCCCCCCCCTTCTCGGCACCTCTGCCCATATGTGCTTAGATATCACAAGCCTATACTAGTTGAGTCTGCACACAGATGAGGAGCAATGTTTCAGATATTATACGTATAGTATAAAACCGATTATCATATTCATTACTCTGAAACTTTTGCCTGTTTTATAGAATTGGGAGAGAACGAGAGTGGGGACAGGAACCAACCCCTCCTTCTTTTTTTCTTTTTTAAATAGGTGCATACTAACATGCACAGATGTGTAAGGTTCGGGAACATGTGAGAACTGAAGTTTTTTGTCATTTATTCATGTATCTCATGTTTATATATGTTTACAGAGTGAAATATAGTCTTATTTCTCCTTCATCCACTAGGAGACACTGGAGTAAATAAAATGGGGTATAGGGTAGAACCTGGCACTTTAAATAATTTAGAAGTGTGACTGGCTCCTCCCCCTCTATGCCCCATCAGCCCCAGTTTTAGAAATGTGCCCGAGATAGCCGGTGCACATTGGGGCTGTCTCCAGCCCTTGTTAGTAGTTTATTTTTTTTTTCATTTATCCATTTTATTTTACTATCATTTTTACAATGAGGACAGGCAGAGTGCTTACTGTGTTAGTCTGCCTGCTAAGTGGGAGCCGCCGGGAAGGTAACCGCCACGGCCACTGCAGCCTGTCTGGTGTCCCTGAAGGGACGGAGGGGGGGTGCGGGGCACAGTGAGTCACCGTGACCGGACTCTGCGAGTCCCGCCACAGTGACTGCCACCAGCAACCGGGTCCCCCGCATGCCTACCCCCCCCCCCTCCCATCCAGCCTCATGGCCGCAACAAAATTGACGTCGCAGGGCAGGAGCGGTGGTTACCAGTAGCTGGGCAGAGTGACAGCGCGGGTGTTGCTGCGGCTATCGTACAGGTCGGAGGTTTCATCCCCATCTTCCCTCGCCCGCGCCATCTGGCTTCCCTCTAGTCTGGAGCTAGAGAACGGTATTTTGGAGTCTCCTGGGGCTCAGTGCCCGGTAGTAGCAGCCGTATCTCCCTGAGATCCCGGCTGTGTGATCAGTGCAGCTGAGCCACATAAAGATCCTGTGTCTCCCCGCACACGCTGACAGGACTCAGGAAGTAACCGGTAGCGCAGCGCTGACAGGTGAGCTCCTCTGGGGCAGCGTGGTCCCGCCATTTTCTAGTGAGGATGGTAATGGGGGGCAGCTCTATTTTAACTTTGCTTCCTGTAGCCTTCTGGCTCTGCCCAGGCTAATATAAGTTTGCATTGCCGGATTTACTAGCAGCGCTAACAGCTGGAGGCGGGGGGCTGGGCTTAATGGCGCGTTACTCCCGCACCCTGCTCAGAAACCGGAGGCGGGGGGTCTCAGTGGAGCTCCCCAATATCCCGGTCATTCCTGTAGCCCAAATTAGAGACCAGGCTCCTCTTATTGCACGGGACGCTCGCCATTTCTAAGACTGATCAGAGGCAGAAACATCACAGCTCCTTAAGAGTCTGGTCATCTCTCATACCTACCTGCTGTGGCGCTGACGTACATAGCCCACCATTTTTCTAGTGAAACCAGCGGCAGGGAAACTGATAGGGAGTAAACAAGACTACAGCGTATCCCGGTTGCTTGCTCTCAGCATGTTTGTCTTTAGCGCAGTGGTTGGCATCTACAGTCAGGTGCATAAATATTGGGACATTGACAGAGTTTTCATATTTTGGCCTCTGTTCACCACCACAATGGCTTTGAAATTAAACAAACAAGATGTGCTTTAACTTCAGACTTTCAGATTTAATTTAAGGGTAATTACATCCAAATCAGGTGAACGGTGTAGGAATTACAACGGTTTCTATATGTGCCTCCCACTTTTTAAGGGGCCAAAAGTAATGGGACTATCAACTCAAAAGCTATTTCATGGACAGGCGTGGGCTATTCCCTCGTTATTTCATTATCAATTAAGCAGGTAAAAGGTCTGGAGTTGATTCTAGGTGTGACATTTGCATTTGGAATCAGTTGCTGTCGTCTCTCAATATGAGATCCAAAAAGCTGTCACTATCAGTGAAGCAAGCCATCATTAGGCTGAAAAATCAAAACAAACCCATCAGAGAGAGAGTTGATTTGGCCACACCTAATGTTTTTGCTGTTTGGAACATTCTTAAAAAGAAAGAACGCATCGGAGAGCTCAGCAACACCAAAAGACCCGGAAGACCACGGAAAACAACTGTGGTGGATAACAGAAGAATTATTTCCCTGGTGAAGAAAAACCCCTTCACAACAGTTGGCCAAATCAGGAACACTCTCCAGGAGGTAGGTGTATATGTGTCAAAGTCAACAATCAAGAGAAGACTTCACAAGAGTGAATATAGAGGGTTTACCACAATATGTAAACCATTGGTGAGCCACAAAAACAGGAAGACCAGATTAGAGTTTTCCAAACAACATCTAAAAAAGCCATTACAGTTCTGGAACAACATCCTATGGACAGATGAGACAAAGATCAACTTGTACCAGAGTGATGGGAAGAGAAGAGTATGGAGAAGGAAAGGAACTGCTCATGATCCAAAACATACCACCTCATCAGTGAAGCATGGTGGTGGTAGTGTCATGGCGTGGGCATGTATGGCTGCCAATGGAACTGGTTCCCTTGTATTTATTGATGATGTGACTGCTGACAAAAGCAGCAGAATGAATTCTGAAGTGTTTCGGGCAATATTATATGCTCCTATTCAATCAAATGCTTCAGAACTCATTGGACGGCGCTTCATAATGCAGATGGACAATGATCCGAAGCATACTGCAAAAGCAACCAAAGAGTTTTTTAAGGCTAAAAAGTGGAATGTTATGTAATGTCCAAGTCAATCCCCTGACCTGCATCCGATGGAACATGCATTTCACTTGATGAAGACAAAACTGAAGGGAAAATGCCCCAAGAACAAGCAGGAATTGAAGACATTTGCAGTAGAGGCCTGGCAGAGCATCACCAGGGATGAAACCCAGCGTCTGGTGATGTCTATGCGTTCCAGACTTCAGGCTGTAATTGCCTGCAAAGGATTTGCAACAAAGTGTTACAAAGTGAAAGTTAGATTTAGGATTGTTTAGTTTGTCCCATTACTTTTGGCCCCTTAAAAAGTGGGAGGCACATATAGAAACCATTGTAATTCCTACACCGTTCACCTGATTTTGATGTAATTACCCTCAAATTAAATCTGAAAGTCTGCAGTTAAAGCACATCTTGTTTGTTTCATTTCAAAGCCATTGTGGTGGTGAATAGATGCCAAAATATGAAACTTCTGTTAATGTCCCAATATTTATGCACCTGACTGTATGTGGCACATTGTACAATATGCTTCATCCATGCCTCACAGCAGGTTTACAAACATGTAACATATATTTATAGATCCCGGGCACCTCAAATTTATATTTAATATTTCCCTTATAATTCCACAGCCATCACTGGTATACATGGAAGGTATGCATGTGTGTGTAGATAAATTATATAATTGTATAATGTGCTTGCTTTGGCATCACGTACTAAAATTGAAAGTGTGGTCTAAATAGCCCAGTGAAGAATAGATCAGGTGGCTCGGTGTGCTGGAGCTCATGTAATGTAGCTTTGGACTGTGATAGTCACAGGTTCGTTCTTAGGACACACATGTTTTACTAAAGCGCTGCTTCAGGGCAGTCACTGGTGCCAGTTCCAGTCTTATGACTGGTCGTCTCCTCCTTTTGTCACTTTTACTAGGACTGTTATTCCTTGGGGGGGGTCAGTCATTCTCTGTTAGGTATTGTTACATAATTTTAACTTCTCTGCCAGGTGGAAGAACGGTAGTTTTCTCTTCAGAGCGTGAGGTAAGCAACTAGGATTTGTTGGGGTTCTGTGTCAGTCTAGACTGACGCGCAGGAGGACTTGCTTAGTTTTACTGTTCTATAACTGTAGATTCTCTTCATAGTCCACCCTTTGGGTTCCCTCCTGGGACAGGTACCGTTAATCCTGTTCTTGTCACAGGTGATCCAAGCTGGTGTATTCCGGTTTGTCCACGTCCTTTCTAGACACAGACTCTGCGTCTTATATAGTACTTATTCTCGAAGGCCCTGGTGTTCCAGCTTTTTTGAGTAGGGTGCTTGCATGTGGGTAGTTCTTGCAGGTAGCCCGTGTCCGTTGCCTAGCGCTCCTTCTGAAGGGGTCATTAAGGTCCTCGCACTACCTGGGTGTCTGTTGCAGCCGTGATCCTAAAGTGCTAGGTTATCCTGGTCTGTCTTTTCCTACTATGTTTTTGGCCAGGAAGCTGGTGTCGACTGCTCACTTCCATCACGTTTGGAAGTTGTCTGTCACTTGGGGTGTAAGCTGTGGTTTTCTAACCGTGGCTGCCCGGATCTTGTTTCTTCCAGGCGAGGTGGACGCTAGTCTTCTCCTGGACTCGCTGGAGGGTTCAGGCTGCTGCCTTATCCATCTTTTTCATAATTGGTTGTCCTGCTATCTGTGCCTCTGCAAGTGTTATAAGCTCCGATTACCCTCGATGCTGCCTCTGCCTTATGGGTTCTCAGCTCATCTGTGACGTTCTGCGATTTAACCCATCCGCTGTCTTGGAGCCCTTCCATTAGTGGAACCTTAAGTATGGTCCTGGTCGACTGCTCTGTTGTTGGCTCTGACCTTTATGTATACTACCTATTCGCCTTTGCTACAGATTTCTGTGGAAAGGAACAGTTAAGCTGCCTATCCACTACTAGATTCCGGGATGACGGCGCGATTACGACATCATAATCGTGCCGTCGTCCCCCTATGGGTGAAGTGCACACACTGAACGTTCAGACGTTCAGTGTATGCAGATCAATCATCCACGACCGTCATGTTCGGGCGATGATAGATGTTAAAAAAGACCAGCGGGTGTGCGCATCACTGGTTGTTTTGCGGGCGATTACCAAGCGATTGAGCGATAACAACCGGTTGTTAACGTTTAATCGCTTAGTGGATGGGCAGCATTATGAGGTCATATAATCTTTTGATGCCTGGTAGTTGCTGGGCTTCTATTGTCAGCTGTAGCAACATCTTCCACATCTTCCCTGTATTTGGATTTGGTCAGATTTTTTTTTTCTCAAGCTTGTTCTCGCTTTACTCTTTTTCTATTGCAATTTCTTGTTGGTGCTCTCCGCTACCTAGGGACCGGTCTGGTCTGTTTCCAGTTGAACCTTATGGCGTTCTGTCTGGTTCTTAGCCGCTTTTATTGACTTGGGTCGCCCTTTTACCATGTTCCAATTCTTCTCTTGGAGTGCATTAGTGGCATTCTCTGAGGCTGTCCAGTGAGGAGTTCTTATCACCTCATGTACTATACGGTACTTGGTACTCTGCTCTTGCCTTATATTTGTCCTACCGTCGATTTATGGCAGGCCCTGTTTAGGTTGGATCACTGGGTTGGCAAGCTTCTCGGCGCTTCCTGCCTGGGTGGTCAGGCTTTGGGATGTCCCCATTGTCTGTACTCCAGTGTACCCTAGTGGGTGAAGGAGAAAAGAGGATTTTGGTACTTACCGATAAATCCCTTTCTCCAATTCCACAGGGGACACTAGATGCCCGCCCAGCACTGTGTACCTGCCTTCTTACGTATTCCCTGCAGTGGGTTACTCTGTTCTCCTTGTGTCGGTCTGGTTCCGTTTTGTGGTGTTCTCCTTTTCTTCTTCCTGTTGTCCTCCGTCTATTGTCGGGCTCAGTTTTCTTAACTGGGGCTGATGGGGCATAGAGGGGGAGGAGCCAGTCACACTTCTAAATTATTTAAACTGCCCGTCTCTACTCTACCACCGTCTATACCCCATTGTCTATGCTCCAGTGTCCCCTGTGGAATCGGAGAAAGGGATTTATTGGCAAGTACCAAAATCCTATTTTTTGTTTCCCTCTGACTTAAGTAGTGTTATCTTTGATGACTACTTAAGTCCACAATGTCCATTTTAGGACATGCCTCATACAATATATTATCACATTTGATAATGCTGTGTGCTTGAACAATATCTACTGCTTTTTTGCATCTGTCTTCTCTTCCTCCATCAAATGTATCCTCAATCAGTCTTGCCGGGAATAGTACATCGAGCACCGCCATTCCTTCTTGTAGTAAATTGTTACCAGACAAATATCGTATTACATGACCCTTTGAGCAGGTGGCTGCTTCATGTTCTCCAAAGTGGCCTTTGTTCAATCAGCCAATAAAATCTGAAACATGGGTGAGAAAACAGTGCCATCTAGTGTAGTATATTAGAAACTTGTGAAGAAATCCAGTAAAGTGCAAACATACAAGAAAAAAGGAATGTAAAACTTATGTCCACAATGATGAAGTTCTCCTTGGATCATTTTTCTCAAAGTGACCCAAAGACTTCACAGTAAAAAAACAAAAAATATACATAGTGTAATAATGTGTTTAAATTGCTTATTGCCACACAGAACCACGAAGCACCACACCTGTGATTATCACTAAATTGTGAAAAAAGCACTGCAATCCATATATAGGACCTGATTCATTACGGATCGCTATTGTGATAGCAGCTGCGATTACGCATGCCGTCACAGCCCAACATAACGACGAGCACTTCCCCTTACTCGCATTCGTAATACTTTGCAAGTCTGCAAAACCATCGGTAACATCGAGTACCATCAGAGCCTCATGCACAATTACAACAGGTCTGACCTTACTCAGAATTTGCTAACCACATCGCACACAGTAAAAGCTCAAGCAGCGTATTCCATCGCAGTGGTTAATTTATGCACGCCCCTGTAACGGCGTTCAAACGCACTGACTCGCCTGCATTTCCACGACCACCCCCCTGTCACCTCCCACAAACGCTCACTTCCTGTCAATCACTCTGCGATGGGTCTGCGTGGTCTCTGCAATTGCATTGGATCCTATGCACACTGCGATGCATGCGCAGTATGCAACAATTGGCCGTCTGCGTGCGTAATCGCAGTAGCGATCCTTGCTGAATCAGGCCCATAGTCCTTAAGTAAAAATTGAGTGCACTCACCAGGGCTTCATGAAGAATAGGAACATCATGTCATAAACCAATCAACCACAGCCTTGTGTGGAGTTTGTATGGTTTTCCCCAACACTCCAAAAATATACTGGTAATATAATATAATATAATATACAGGTTAATTGGCTCCCAACAAAAACGTAACCTTTGCGTGTGTGCGCATGTGGTAGGGAATATAGAGTATAAGCTTCACTGGGGTAGGGACTGAATCGCCAAATGTTCTCTATAAAGCGATGCGGAAAATGTGAGCGCTATACAGTTAACTGGTGGTAATAATAACAAAATGCCTGGAAATACTTAAACTAAAACAGATTGCATTACTACTGGGCACGACCTAAATCAGTTATGTTAAACGACTGACATCTACATGTTGTGTACAGTCATCTGACCACATACTGTAGCCAGGTCCATATCTAGAACTGTCCATTTTGCCCTTCAGTGTTTTCAGCCAATTTGCAGGATTAGTCAGAGTGTGGCCAGGTGTGAACGCGGCCATTGTAGGAAGTGTTATGCCGGATACACCCTGGAGCGATGTCGACACGATATGTAGTTTCCACCCAAATTAGAACAACATATCAGGTACATCGCTCAGTGTGGTCGGCCGTGCTGCATGTCCACAGGACAATATCGCAGGTGGCCCCTGTGCAGGTAATGAAGGATGGAACGAGGTATTGATCCGTCCTGCATTACCTCTTTTTGATATGTACCCTGGATCCGATATGTAAGCCCATCGTGCCAACATATCGGCTGGGTACACAACGCTCAATGTGTACCCAGGTTTAGAATTGACTAAACAAAGTGAGAACATGCTAAGTCAATAATGTTCCTTTCGCAGAATACACAAGTCTTTAGAGAGAAGGTTGTGCTGCCACACCCAATCAATTCGGCAACAGAGAGTTCCTGCACTGGAGATCTGACTGACAGCTGCTCCAATACAGAGAAAACCACCAAGCGCCTCCCACGCAAGAAATCCAAGGTGAGACACCATGATCCATATGGGGTTTGCCACGGGTGAATTGTAAAAAGAAAAAAAAAAATTGGCCCCAGGGGATTTTCATCGTACTGGGTTATTAAATGGAAACTCCCACTTAGCTGAGACCCAGGAGTTTAAACGCTGTAAGATGTTCCATCAAGGCCCAAACCTTATGTGCTGTGCAAAACAATGCCTAAATACACCCCTATTTATAATGTTCCGGCAGGGCCGGTTCTATGATTACGCAAGGTACGCGGTCGCATAGAGCGCCACATAGTGAAGGGCGCCGCGGCCGCGACCTTGCGATTAATTAATTGACTTCACGACCACTAGCCGGCACCCAGCATCGTTGAGGCTGACCGCGGGCAGACTGTGTCACTGTGACACAGCTGCACCGCGGTTCCAATGGGCGGCCGTCCGATGGCTTGTGTGCAGTGACGTCATGACGTCACGCCGTAAGCAAGGTCGCAAACGGCTGGCGGGAGGAGAGTGACAGCTGTAGCCCGCTTTTGAGAAGGATCGTGTTCCTTCTGCAGGGCAGGCTGAGACCGCCCGTCCGGACTGC